>BGZK01002127.1:0-77723 GCA_005406025.1 Eumeta japonica
GGAAAACACTAAAGTAGCTTTTGACGATGGTTACATCACGCATGAATACTGTATAAGTACAGAATGGTCGCGTACTCAGAGAAGTTATCATATTCGGAAAGTGCAAAGTTGGAACACCGAACTTATCGAACATTCGTAGGTCGATGACGCCCAATGTTTGCGTTTGAAAGACTTCTGATCCGTAAAATTAAATACTCATTTCATTTAATAATTTTGACACTTCGCACCATATTCGATGTTAGTTACCACATTTATACCTAATGCCTGTTTGTCGGGTGATTTCTGTCGTTGATTGATACACAAGGCCAGCTTAGAATGTTCACGTTTTGATATATTATTAAAACTATTAAAATAGATCACGCTAAATTATTTTCGTATTTTGAACATTATTTATTCGTAAATAAATCTCTTTGGTTGTACTGTTTATATCTGATCGGTTTTAATATAATTCAAAGTTGGAAATTGAAGAAATAGTTGAAAATATCCTGATCATCCATTTTTCAATTGTTTTTCCGCCTAATAAGAACATATGATGAAGAATTTAATAAATTTTAAAGCTAGTAGTCAAATTGGTGCAGTTTATTGATGTAAAAGCATTACCAGTGACGGGAGCAAAAATATGATATCTAGCATTTTAAGTAAAATTTGAATACGATAGGTGAATCTCACTCTAGGCGTTATGTTACAGATAAAACCACATACAATCACCACAGAAATGGCAAAACGAGGTCTAACGCAACACAAAGTGTTATTGTGTGCGGACTGGGATCGGAAAGGTATTCTCAATTATGAGCTTTTACCGCCGGGGCCATCATCAAATCCGACCTCGCTGCCTGCGTCTGATAAGATTAAAGCAAACAAACAGTATACGTCCACTATAAAGCCCCAATCTTGACCCTTTTTGGTAGCATGTACAAAATACTGTCAAAATTCTTTGTCAAATTTTCCAGAATTTTGGAAGCAATGGGATTATTGCACTATCCATGAGACAGCCACAATCCATCAAGGCAAGACCAATTCAAATTAGACCAGTTCAAAAAGTCGACTATTCTTTTCTTTTTAAAATCCTTTATTGAACAGTTGTAGAGAGATGAGAAAAGGTATGTTTTAAAACCGGAGTCCCTCAATATTAATATTCTCAGAGGTCGCTCATCGCGAATTTTCATTTTTCATATAAATAACACGGTAATAATTATTTTTCAGTTTTGGAATTTTGTGGCTTAAAGACCCATAAACGGATTCAAATGACCAAAACATATTCTTGTAATATAAATTGAACGCACAAAAAAGGTATTTTACAATTTTCCGATAAACCTACTCGTCTAAAAGTTATTCTAACCGAAATTAAAATATAATATATGGTATAAATTAATGTTTTTTCCCATTGAACTTGAATATTTTTTTGATTATTTTTTATAGTGAATTACATATTGTAGAATTTTTAAGAAAGATTTTATGATATTTAGCAATAAATTTTGTTGCAAACTATGGGAATAAGTAAGTATTTATATGATACGAGTATGTGAATAACTGTCTTTGATTAATATAGAATGTATTTCAAGTTACAAAGTGTATGATATATGTCATTGCGACAACAGTAACGACACGCTGGATCCGTGTGGTCACTCTTGTAACAGTGGTGAGCAAGTGAACGCAAACGGTCAGCACCCGCCTGTAAAGTGATTTCTTAGCAGCAGGTAGCACAGTATGAAAACGACGGGGGTGGGATTGATGCCTTCGAAGGGTATATATTTATAAGGGGTAAGGGTTCCCTTGCCAGACCCGCGAACGTTGTTCGATGCCGGACAAAAACGTAACATTTCAGTATCATCTGCTATACACCAAAAAATGCAAAACCTGTTAAGTTCCACCGAGAAAAGACAAGATATATCTGCTAAATCAGGTGTTATACCTAGAAGTAATTTAATTGAAGGGCATCAGAAATTAATCGATTGTAAAAAGCCGAAAACTCACGAGTCCACGTTCCAATCAATATCGCAGGGTTCAATCGACGAAGTGGTGGAAATGCGTGAAATGTCATCAAAGGACATACCTCTTTATAAAAATGTTCCCACAGAAAATGAGAAGAGTAGAAAAGATATCGTTAAGGGAAGTTATGTGGTTTGACATTGCGTTCGACGGTCACTCTTTGGCACTGGCATAGGTAGTTAACTTCATTACGACATGAAGGAAATCTGGCATCCCCTCTTGCGCGTTGTCCGAAAGGACCCATAACACCGAATAGTCTTTATATAGTTCGTTTACGTGTGATGGTGGACGAAAGACCCTGGATACTCTACAGTATGGCCATTGTCATTATGAAGACGACGCTGTAGTGGGTCTGTTACCATGTAACGCTCATGTTAGTATAGTATTATACTACTTGGCGCCCGCGCATTGACTCGGTAATTATTTTGAGCATACTCTTTAGCCTTCGCACGGCGTCAAGACTCTGTAACTTATCTCAAATAAAGTGAAAAAGGCATATGAACCATTTTTGATGAAAAATATCGATACGGATATACTTTGCCAGAACTGTAGCTAGGACAGCGACGTCTCACTATCAACTGACTGTAATATAAGCTCCGTTAGGTGACAATTCAAATTTTAGGGCGAAATTGTATCAAATCAGCCATGGATTCCACTGTGACCGTACCTTATGGCATTCATAATGTAGTATTTTTCTTTAGAATGAGCCAGAAAGGGCAGGTACTTGTTGAAAGGCCGCTCGCTAAGGACATGACGGGGCTGAGCATATCCTTAACATTCCCATAGCGGTCAAGGCTGCGATATGTGAAGACTTCTGTAACTACTGGCCGGAGCGTACGAAGATTTTTTCGAATTTAAATGTTTCGATTGCTGTCTCTTTCTTTTTATTAAAGAAAATTTTTGCATGTATCTCAAATAACTACACTTTTGAATTGTTGATGTCTACACACAAAACAAGCTTTTCTGTGTACAGAAGCACAGATTTAATCATTCTAGAAAACGGGCACATCTGAAAATTAAATTTGAACAAAACGGGCACGCCGCCAAAAAAGTTAATTGAAAGAGCTCGTTCTTTTCTCGTCCTCTTAAATGTAAGCGTACAGCGAAAAAAATATTTTGCTAAAAAAATTTAAGGGTTTCTAACTAATTTATGAATAAAAAAGTATGTGGTTTGATATCATAAACTAGATTTTAAATTCCATATATATTATTTTCGGCCTAATTTTCGTCAATCACAATTTATTTCATGAAATATCTAAGTCTTGAGGTCCTAGAAATCTTTTATAGCCACTTTTAGAGAGATTCACGAGTGTACGTGTGTGTGTATGTGTGTAAGCTTTGAATATATTTTAAACGAATAGACGATTGGAATCAAGCGTTCGAAAAAACTAGGCTAAATGTAGATCTTTTGAAAATTTGACATCAATCGATTAAATATATATTGAGAAAGCTTGTTTGAAAATAGTGTTTTTCTCAAATAAAAAGAATATTGTGGAACAATTTATAGATGGAAAAAGAGATTATTTAAATTAAATTACCTTTTTGTGTTTAATAAGCTGCTTCAAACGTCGCAAGTCTCGTTGAAATCGATTAAAGCGATGGAAGGATATTGTTGTTAAAAAGTTTTTTAAGAAAAGGTTTTTTAAAATCAATTTTAAATTTATCGACCGAACGAAAAAGTAAGTACTTTGTGAACTTAAAAAAAAAAACTGTATTGCATGCCGGAGCTAGAGCCGTAAGCCCTGCTCAAATCGATTGCTTTATTCAAAAGATCGAAATATTTGTGAAATAACAATCAGGTTATTTTTTTTATTTTTCTGATAATAAAAGAAAAAGACGTAGATAATTTTGAGCTAAATGTGAGCAATAATGTTTCCGTGCTTTCGAGCTCAAAAAAAGGGTACTCTATATACGAGCTTAGGGCTGGCTTGAAAGGTTAACTATTGTCTAGATTTTTCTATGTCTTTTACGTACGCTACCAGTATTCGCTTTATGCTATATAATATAAAAAAAATTGGTAATTGTTATCAATTCTTATTTAATTGTCTATTGACACAATTTTCCATAGCCTATTAACAATGAAAATGGATTAATAATAAAAAAATTGAAATTGTAATTTTTTATAAAAAATGTAAATAGACAATACAAAAATCAAATTTAATTGACACGATAACAAGCTAGAGTCACGACTTGCACATGCGAACCATAGCATCACCCTAAGAAAAATAATATACATACATCTCGTGCGACCTCAAACATGTACGGATGGTGTAAACCCTTGGGTCTAATGTTAGTACTTTATTTGCTACATATATTGTCCGAACATTTGTATGTACATTGTATATTCAAGTTTCAATGAATTGTTACATTTTAAAGCCACTATCGTTTTCTTGTAAAGAATTATGTTTAATGCCTTCATTACGTGTCCTATACAGTGTACTAGACTAGGTAATCACAGTATCTGTTACTTCATTAACTCATCTGGCAAACTTGTCGTGTCGTTATCTGTAGACCACTAAGATATCTATTGGTTACTGCGCAAAGAGAAAGTTCGTATCTATTAATACACCGGAATAGTTTTATTTCGTCTGATATTATCTAAATAATTACTAGAACCGACGGAAGATGCTCGTAATTCCCTAATTGATTTACGAATGATCCTATTTATTATCATAGTACGATCGTTAACAAGTGTTACAAGTGAAGCTTAGATATTAATGTGTATAGTGTTGCGATATTTGTTGGATGCTTGATACAATATTCGCTTTTTCATAATTTGGATTAGGTTCATAAAGAGACACGTATCTTTTGACTTATACTATATTTATACTTCTCCTTAAACTGTATTCCTAAAGTCATCCATATTCATTAGACTTATATTTAAGATTATCTGAATCGATCGGGCCCACGTGGAAGGTTGCGAAATTAAAAATTCCGTTCGTCGCGTACTTTGGCCGCCTCGACGAAGCGATTATGTACCTTTTTCTGAAATCTTCTATGATCTTCTATGATCCTTCTATGATCTAGACAATTCTTCTCCGCTTTCAAATGCCGTTCCAGTCATTCGCGGACGGTATTAACCTTTTCTTTTCGGTCTTTCTTTGTTTCCGTCTTACGATTCTAATTTTTAGTAGACGCTAGAAACTTGTCATCGAAGATGATTATTTTCATTTTCGTCATATCGAATAATTCAGCACGTTTGTTTTCGACATTACCTTGATGATCGGAATCTGATCAAAGATCGTGGTAAACGATATGATCGGTCAATACAACATATGAAGGAGATCAGTGGATATCTGCGCGGATGCAGCTGCGGGCGAAAGCCTATGTAATAAATAATTCTATATTCATACATGATCATTAAACAAACTGACTTTACGTCACACCCACAACCTTCGGACCGCAGACTAAACATAAAAACGGAGTCCTATATCCCCGGTTACGGACGGGCCCTGAAGAGAATTACCTGTTAGCACGCAGGGCCCCCGCCGCCGTAAACTCGGTAATTGAATGCGGATTGTATCGCAATAAACATCTCCTGACGGTGCGGCGCACGTGTTCTGACCCGTGCGACGCCAGCTCGCAGGAATTCCATTTAACTCTGAAATAGGTACTACTACAGGATCGACGATAATATAGAGGCTTTTTCATACGCATTCATTTTGTGTCAAAATATTATTTCCTCGGAAAGTCATATACATTATGAAAATATGTAACTCGTTTATCGTGTTAAATCTTGTATATCAGTATTTCACCCATATGTTACAACGTAAACTTATACGTAAACTTATGATGAAACTGATTTATGACGTGTGGAAAAAAATGTAAGAATCATATACTTACACAAGACTCACGGTAGTTTAACGTTGTTTTGTATGTTTTTGAAATTATACTTTTATTAGTTGATATTCAATACCCCGACTCGATGTGCATTAAAAAATGTTTTAATTTACATTGATTTTGTAAATACTATTATAATTAGTTGTGTTTAATGTTTATTCATGCAAAACTATTTCGAATAATTACCCCAGATGGCATTGCCAAAGAATTTCTCTGCGAATCTAGAGACTAGAGAGGACTAAAGAAGGCTGTCAAGATATTCTGGGCGTATTTGGAGGGATAGATGATAAAATTGATGATGTCTGTGAACTGATGAAAGACAAGCGACTCGATATTCTATGCGTAGATGACATTAAAGGGAAAGGTAGGACCATCAATTACGGATCCTTCGAGATTTATTGATCTGGCGTTGGAAAGATTCAACGACGATGTTGGGGGTATTGGCTGCCTCCTGTCAGAAAAATTATCGGAGCACGTAAACGGTTACGAGTTAATGAACCAAGGCTCTTTCCGCTCCGCGTTAAATAATGTTGACGCGGGATTTCATTTTAGATGATTATGCCCTAGGTATGTACAGTTCAATTAAAGACCGGAAGGAGTTTTGGGCTATTGTAAGAAACATACTATAAATGCCAGAAAATTCAGAGAATCGTTATGTTTATGGTATGATTCTAATGGCTGGGTCAGTGTGCAAAGGGATATATAAAAAAGTCTTATTTAAGTTTTGACATGAACGAATTAAAATGATAAATGCTTTCTCGTACTACACGAGAATTTAACTTGGGCCTAACATTATATATAAAAGAAGGATACACTTTTATACTTGTTGGAAAGGAGAAAACAAAAGTATTACAGTCTCTATAGTTGTGGATGATTAGCTGAGAAACAAAGTCGTAGATACGTAGCACACCATGCCAAAGTGGTCCCCACGAAGCTACAGTTAATAAAAGTTTGTAAACTTCAAGGTTTGAATGTGAAAGATGAATATATGGAGCTGTTACAAAATAGCTAGAGTGAAATCAAATAGTATTTAAACATCTAGAGATTGATCAATGGTAGAAGTTAGTAAAATTTATATTAGTAGACCATGCAAAAAAGGCATGTACATTGAATTAGAGAGTAAATATTAGTAATACAGATAATTATGAATGGACTTTATAATTAAGAAATTAAGGGGCTACAAAATGAAAACAAAGAGAAAAAGCTAGATTTAGTATCTGTAAATGCCAATCACAAAGTTTAAAGGACGGACGTGTGAGATATAAGATAAAGAGATTGAAAATAAGTATAAAGATGTAATAATTAAAACTGAAGAATATGTGAAAAGAAAAGAGAATGAAATAAAAACAAATTGATTGTAGACGATAATGGATATTTAATGAATAAAAGTAACCATGAAAAAGAGCACTGGATAAATGTGTAGCGATGAAATTCTTTTGTATATGAGGAGCAACAATCGAAAATGACCAAATGTATGAATGATGACAAAAATGAAAAGGAAATTGGCATACAAGAAATTATCATTAAGTAATAAAATGAATGAAAGCTGGGTATGCTGGTGGACATGATGGACGCGGCGGGGTTATAACGGCAAGACTGCTGTATCATCTCTTTGATAATGCTGGAAAAGCTTTAGAGTAAGTTCTTAAAAACTTATACAAAGCTGCGATGGTGCGCCTCTATAAGGAAAAGGCTCACGGGAGACTTGCGAACATTGCTGCCTTATAAGTCTCCTCAACAAGTTGTAGGCAAACTGCGTTGGTCCGATCCTCGGCCAGCGATCGAGTACTGTCTCAGTTCTGTCTCAGTTCTGTTTATACTTCCAATCCTATTCCATGCATTCTGGATTTCAAATCTTATGTCAATTCCGATCACGGTCTCGCTTTTTATCTTGTCCCCGACTCTAATACCGTTATAATAGCTTATAAGCTATACATATCTTAATTAGCTGTAAGCCGTGAGTGAAATTTGAACCGAAAGATAAGCGAATGATTCACTTTTCATTTTATATATAATAGCTATGCTCTGCGGCTTCATCTTCTTTAAATTTAGATAAGTCAAGCTTATTTCATGGATATGATGGATATGTAAACAAGTGTATCTCAATAACTAAATTTCATTAGAAAGTTATATTGAAAAAAAAATTGACCAAGAGCTTGTCGGACTATGCTCAAAGTAGGTTTCTGAAGCCGTTACTACAAAGAACTGCACTACAGATGAATAAATTATGTTATTACACTTTTTTCCATGTTTCCCGCAAATAATAGATATAAGCACTTTAGTCGCCTATATCTAGAGAAACAAGTAGGTATATCAACTATTACTCCTAAGCGAGTGTAAATTAAAGTGCACCAACAAAAGAGCCATATGCTCTTTTGTTGGTGCACTTTAATTTACACTCATAGTACTTACGTCGTTTTACGACCCTTTACGACTAAAACAGTAACTTGATCTTTTTATGTCACTGCAGAGACTCCGACACTATAAGAATGAATTGAATATTGATGAATTTTTATTTTTGCTGTATAGAGCAAATTTTGTTCTCACAACCATGTAGTGTGAACTATCTCAGAAAGGGCACACAAAGTTAATTAAACCTGCCTTCACTTTTTTCATTATAGTTAAGTGTCGATGACGGACGTACTTACGCTAGTAATTGGAAAGGTGTAGCTACGGTAAAAAAAAACTAACAAACAATATCTTTGCCTTTATAACTCAATTCGGAGTATAGGCCGTAAAGAAAAAAAATGAAAAACCATCTACTTTGAACATTTCTCGATGTCGTCGGCCCTACTTATAATTCTTTTGGGTGAATTTTCCTTGATAGGAAAGACGCCTGAGGTACCACTGTTGAAACGACCCTGTGCATTCAATAATGCTTAAATGTTACGACATGTACGCCTGAAATGCAGGAGACGCGTGTTCGAGCACCGGCCTGGCGCCGATGACTGTTCTTATAATTTAAGTGCTTTTTGATATACTGATCGTCATTTGTATTGACGGCAAGAAAATAGCTCGTGAATGAATTCACATCCTGAAGAAAGTGTTTTATCAGAACATTTAACGACACATGCCATTTGTGATTCGAATTCGGCCAACTTTGGCGAATATGTCGTGACTGTTTTTTTTACATATAATAATCATGGCGTGACACATTTATGGATTTTACAAATACCGCTAAGTGGAAGTACTTTTCAAGGAATAAATGCTCATATTCTAATACCTATTTATTTCTTTCGATACGTTATTTATAGAAGAATAGTCGATAATCGCCTTCACTTGACCTTTGCAATAAAATCAATCTTTTTTATACGATCGTCATTCTATATTTTCTTCGCTATAAATAATAAATTTAAGAAGGCGATGCGGAGAATTTCTGTACTTAAGAGTGTCGCTTTAGAATCAAAAGGTATTAGGTTTCATCTTTACCTCGGGCAAATCTACCAATGAGTTTTTAATAAAGTCAACTTAAACCACTCGCTCCGTCTCTTGGAAAGAACTTTAAACTGGCGTTCGCGGACGTTGTCCTCACACTGGCGACAAAGGTCTCTCAATTTATACCGGGCTAGCGAAAAGGGCTTAGTATCCCAAGCTCTCAATTTTAAGTAAAAACATTGTCAGAAAGTCTGGCTCAGTAGTGATATAATTAAAACCTGGCATTCCATACCCAGATATTCTATCGAGACACAAAAATGTTAGACATTATATATAAAATACACTAATTGACAACTAAGTATATTGATTATTCACTGTTCTAGACTGTCTTAATATACAGTATTTAATAAAATGATTGTTATATAAAATTACGGAAATAACAATATAATTTCATATGTATAGTATATACACCAAACTTGTAACTTCAATTTGAATCCGTGTCCCGTTGGACAATCCGTGTCGATTTCCAAGTCAAATGCCAAAGGGACTGCAAAAGGGTTTGAACATACCTTATCTGCCGTCTCGGAATAGCTAATTTACTGATAAAACCACCCGTAAGGCATCTTACCTTTCTGTGTATTGATCGTTTGCTCAAATTGTAGTCAGAGACGATAACTGTTCGTTAAATTGGCCGTAAATAAGAACAGCCAGAGCAAAACAATAAATAAATCTCCATTATCCTTGTAGCCGGCGATTTATCTATGTTAAATTCTATTGATTTGAATCTCGATGACCCACTAAAAAGCATAAAGTATATGCTTAAAGAATTTTAAGCTCTATAAGTATTATTGTAAACCGTTTAAATTCCTGTATTACTTGCCGTATTATAAAAAATGTAATCTGAAGCAAATAACGATATATTCAATTCTATATAGCCAAGTGCACTCAGAGTCTGTCAAATGGCTCTATGAAATGATATAAGCTTACCTCGTAAAGTCGCTTTTGCATCAAAGCGTATCACCACAGCAGCCAGCAAGGCAGCAACAAAGGCGCGTTTTCGGAGAAATTAAAATTGTCGTCATTTCGAAACTCCCGTCTAAAATTTCATGGGAATTTAATTAAAACTTGTCCCGGAAAATAATGCAGAATAAATTTCGACACGAGTGTAATTTATCACACTCGTGTCGAAACTTTGCACGGTTTGCTTTTGAACAAACCTTGCAAGGTTTAAAAAGGAAACACATTTTAGAAATTATGTTACAATTTACCTCATCTAAAGAAAAAAGAACTACTACAAATGACACCGATAAAATAAAAAAGGACTTCTTCCATAAACATCTAAAACTTTGTTTAAGTGTGTTCCGTTCGTATTTTGTTCAGTTTTGTTCAGTAACGACCGGTCTTTAGCGGCTTGTTTCAATGATTCAAATTCCTAAAACGATTCAATTTACATATATCTGGTGGTAGTAATAGTGATACATTTCTTTTATCGATATATTGCTATTAATTAATTATAAATCCAAGTTGTGTACACCTTAAATTGAAGTTATTGCTGTAAAATATTATGGAGTACATCGACTTTGATTTTGAAACAACTATTCGATGATGTCACTCGATATGGTACGCCATTTTTTTTTTTCATTTCTATCGACTTCCAAAACTGAAAAACTAAAATAAAACCTATCCTATTCGCTACGTGCGAAGTATATGGTGGGGGGAAATATAGTCGACCGCAGCGCACGCCGTGGAAGAAATAGAAAGATTATCCGGAAATGCATTATATTTTGAATAAATTATGTATGCGACTTCAGCAAGGTTATTAATATTTTCGGAATGAGTCACAATATTTATTATTGGCAATTGAAAAACAATGCTTAAATAAACTGCTAAATAAAAGCTAAATAATTATCCGTGATACATTTAGAAAGACTTAAATATGTCAAGGCGCATTGGTTACACAGGGAGGTTTGGTCCTCACAGAATCACAGTTTTAAGGAAATTTTTATGAATTTACAAACTTTTAGCTTCCGCTATGAGGAATTATCTTTTTTTTTAGGTTAAACTGTCTTATATATTATGCGAGCCACAATGTTTAGTTTATTGTTTCATTTAAGGCGAAATAATATTTATTATAATTGTTTCAGCAACTGTTGTTACTCCGATTCCACAAATAGGACCACAACGAACACTTTCTTCGTCATTATTCGAGAAAAGATCTATCGAATTGATGTCTCTAATGAAAGAAATAATAACACCCAATTGAGGAAGAAATCTGTACAATTAGCTGGTTATTTAATTGTTAGAATTATAGGCGGATAATAATTATTGTTTTACGAAATGGAAATGATTTTAAACAATAGTGCAAATAATGAAATTGTCGTGGCTATAGAGAAAACAGCAGCAATACATGATTATTTTCATCATGAAAAGTGAAATGAAACGAAACAGATTTATTCATTAATAATAATAACTTTATAATTAATGTTTTTTATTATTTCAAGAACACATAAATATTGGATAAACCCCGAAAAGTTGCGGATGCTAGAGGGCGCTAGTGTCTTGCAGATAGTCAATAGCGGTTGAATAACTTAAATTAATCTATAGACAACATTCTTCATTGATCAAAATCCATCCATTTGTTAAGATGTTTCGAAGTATTAAAGAATCGTACAAACAAACATATCCAGATACATGTGAAAAACATAACTTTGTTTCTTTTATCGCAAAGTCGGGTAAAAAGACACTGCGAACAGTCAAAGAAGACGTTGGAAAATTAATTAGAATAATGCGAGTCGTGAAAGTATTCGATAGGTGTGATAATTTAAGTTGATTACTATTTGTCGTTTAAAATTACTTCTAAACATGCAAGTTGAATATATTCTTAAGATCGCCTTTTAAAATCTTTCATTTTGTTTTCGCGTTAAACTAGACATATTTCGAAAAAAAATATTCATTACATGTAATTGGATATCAAAACCCAATCCAATTGACGAACAAATTATCTGAATCGCTTTATAAGTTTAGTAGCTACGTAGGAATACACGAATACGATAATACGAACAAATAGAACAGATGTACATACATAGAGGTCAAACACACTACCCTCCTTCAGGGTTTCGCCGCGGGCAGGTAAAAAAAAACATTTTTTTTTTTGTAGCTTAAGGACCACAAGTATTGATCATTTGTTACAGATGGAAAACGATATTGAAAGACGATTGAAGCGTAAATTATTTTCATACAGCCCTTATACATTTTATAAAATTAAATACCTTTAGGGGCCGTCCATATATTACGTCATCGATTTTTGCTGATTTTCGACCCCCACAACCATCTTATCGTCATTTCTAATGACCCCCCCCCCTCTCGCGAAACTGACGTTATTTCCCAGTTTGACAAAATTAAAACATTTGCGGATTTGAAAAAATAGGATAACATTAAAACGTTTTGTTATAGAATCATCTTTTTATTATTATGTACTTTGGCAATGTTCATTAATATAATAATTTATTCTTCCCTATTCTATACATATATTTAGTTTTCTTTGGACAGCTCCACGGAGTTTTCACCCGTTCTTGCAAATCCTGGATTACGGGTAATATCTCCGTATCCTCCCCATATTCATTTTGGCTCGAGTACAATATACCATTGTACATTTAGGAGTAACTGGTATCACAACAATGACGTCAATTTCGAAACCCCCTTTCCATCATTTACCATCATCCGCAGACCAACCTAATTTAGAATGACGTAATATATGGACGGCCCCTTACATGTTTACGCAGTAATTATATTTTTATTTCTTACATATGTCATTATCAACAATTTTACCGAGTAACTAAATAATGTTCCAATTCACGTAACTTGCAATTTAAATATTTCGATAAGGAATAATAATTTCACTAAATCTTACAGTTACGTATTTATCGTAACTTTTAATACTGACGTAATTTATCGCTAACATAATTTTTACCGTTATTATTTGACGCATACTCCATGTTACCAGCGACCACCCGCGGCTCTAAGTGGACGTTTTTGGTTCCACCACGATGGCTCACGGTGAATGGCCTTTGACAGCGGTTGATGCTTATCGACTTATATTGAAAATTTATTATACGAAAAATAAATATATATATATATATATATGAACCACATAAACTCAGTACCAGAAATAAAAATGAATTGTGTTAACTTGTTCGTCGACTATTTAGAGTCACGAATTAATTTAGGGGGCTCTGTGTGCGCGTGGTCAGCAGGGACTCTGTGGATATGCAAGATTTATCGTTTTATTAATTTAGGAGCATTATTGAATAACCACTCAGTAAAAAAATAGTATTATTCAATTCGCGAAATTTATTATTCAATATGCATGATAAAATTAGAAAAGAGCTACCCTTAAGTTTCTTGCTCGTTCTTCTTGAGGAAAAACTGTTTCCGAACTACTGGTAAAGTGTCCATTCGCAAAAAAGTTGTGACATATTTCAAGTATAATATTATTATGTAACCTACGAAATAAAGATTATTTCAATTTTATGATTTTGCAGTTAATTTTTCGTATATATTTCCAAAAGCGATGGAAAGTTGCGGCACTCTGTTCACACACTGGTCCATTGTTCAGCCGAAATTGTAAATAATACATTACAATAATATGTTCAATGATTAAATGAAACATAGATAAAGTCAGCTGTGAATTGTACTTTGTTCTGTTACAATGAATAGATGACATCCGACCACTTCATTTTCGTGATTTTTTTTTTCATAACTCTGCAATGGTGGACAGCAAAATAATATGATATTAATATGGAGAGAATAAATAAACCGGAGTAGTTATAATTATCTCAACGTCTGTTCTGTTCGAAGGCGACCCTCCAAATGCAGACTGGCCACCGTCTTAATTTTTACACGGTGGTGGTGGTTACCACGCCATTAATCATCAAGGGTCCTGATGAAGTGGAATCTTTGTTTTTATCCTTTACGCCGTTTATTCTTCCACTCCATGCACCAGCGCACAGTTCTGCTACGCGCCGTCAAGAGACAGAATGCGTCTCTTAGTTAAAATTTTAGATTTAATTTCAAAGACGACTTTAATTGACCCTAGAGAGTTTCACTTGAAATTTATTTGAGCAAATTTCGTGTATGTGTGTGCATGTAACAGTAATTTTTGTATACGTTTTTATTATGTAATTTAAATTGTGAACGCGATCATTGCTCTCCATCTGTTAATGATAGCTCATTTTGAAAAATTCTAGCCCTATCACTGGAGATCGGAAATGAAAGTAGCTTTCGGGTAGTCGGTATTTAAGTTCTTTTTTGAAGTTATGTTTCTCTTGGCAGACAGAATATGATATTAACATAGGACGTGCCGATATAAACACATCACGAAGTTAGTACGGTCTGATGATATTCCAGGTTTTGAGCAATGACATATACCATTCCATTATAGCTATTGACTGTAACAATATCAGTCCAAGAATGTCTAATAATTATGACAGGTATTGATCCGTAATAAACAGATATTTTATATGCACATGCACAAATTTTTGATGACTAAAATTTAACTATGTGAATATTTTTGTTCATTTTTACACTACATTGATTTTTTTATTATGAAATTAGTGTACTAAATTTCAAGTATAATCATATTTATTTAACGTATTAATAATGTTCAAAACTATGTTTTTAATGACATAGATAATAGTATATATCCGATACATTCTTGAATGTCCACAAATACTTTTTAATTGACCAAAAACAATTATTTTTATTTGAATCAAAGAAGTAACACTTCCTATGTGCGTACATAAGTACATACACGTTTTCTTTTAGTACATTGACTTCTAATTAATAAACAGCAATTATACGAAAATACTCAAGTAATAAAATACTAAAATACTTAATAAACCTCTACTCATACTCTTTTGAAAGTTGATACACTAGTAATCATTTCGATGAATATTTATATTCGAAATATTCATTATCTAAAAAATAAAGTTATAATATCGGCACGACTCAAAATATTGGAAAAAAATTCACAGATCTCTTCTACCTCGAGTTAATAGAAAACGAAATCAATAATAAAAATGCACATAAACTAAATTTTACAAAAAATAGAAACTTTATGTTCAGTTAAAAAGTTTTCAATTATAATTTTAAAGCCTAGAAATGAAATTTAAACTCATAAAACAGTTATTACTTAAATATTCACAATCCTACTTATTCATTTACATTTTTTTTGAGTCGATAGTTGTTTGTTTGTGCGCCCTCTAGTTGCAAGCGCGGTCTTCTTCAGTCGGGACACTTTCGAAACACATACATTTGCGTTCGACATTTAAGTATATATTATGAATTAAGGGGTTAAGTTAAACAGCAAAATCTTTTATGTTAGTTAAGCTAGCCTTGGCTGCTACCGACTTCAAAAAAAAATCTATCCAGTATGTATTGTGAATATATTTTTTTATAATATCAATCTTATTAATTTGTAAATTGATTAATAAATATGTAATAGCAAATTTAATCTAAGTCAATTTTTTTTTTTGTAAGTAAAACCTTCATAAGGGACCACAAAACCATCGATTAATATGATTGTAAGCTGAAGGATAGATAATTTAATACTCAAGAGCGGCTGTTGTCATAATTTTAATAGCTTTTTTCGTATTGAAGAAATTGATATTCGTTAAAAAAGTCTTACAAAATTCAAAAATTTGTGATTTTAAACTTTAAATAAGTCATTATTATTCAATTTTTGTTTTGTAATATTGTAGCCCATTTAATAACGCATCTTTTCAAACTCCCTTTATTCCTTTGGCTTAATAATTGAAGACGCTATGGCTCTGTTATACTCTATTGATAATAGGTACCCCACTGAAGTGACCAGAAAAGTATTTATATGAACATCTTAAACTGTTTAACAATTTTATTGACATATGTATTATTAGAATAACAATCTACTTTAATAGCATTTCCGATAGGATACAAATATTGCTATTTTTTCACCACAAAATCAACACAAAGCGAGAAAAATCTTTTAATTTTGAATTGATCTGGAAAAAGGCACAAATGCAGTAGTTATTAAAAAATAATGCCATTTTTCTTTAACTATTCCTTTCTAGCTGTCTTGTGACTCGGAAAGCTCCTCTTCCAAAAATGTCGACAAACTTCATTCCGACTTAATACATTAATACCGTTAATGTTCAGCATTTATAAGCGATTATCGCTACACAAGAAATTAGTTTCTACAAATTAATTAGATGAAAATTGTATATAAATCCATTTAGTATTTGCAGAGAATGATGTTATACTTACACTTGAAAATGTATTGCTAACCCAATGAGTGCTGAATTTTGTCGATTGAGTGGATGGATATGGGTTGTTGTAAACAACATCGATCAATCAATCGATCAACCCCAACTTTGGAGATACGACTTCCCTTGCAATTTATTATCCGACGCTAGAGTTTCCCTTATTTATATTTTTTTTCTTTACCGCTATTTGTTTAGACAAGGATAAGATAATATATTTCTTCGTTTTAAAAATGTATTTCATTAATTTAGATAAGATATTTAATTTTATCACTGTTCATTTTTCTTAACAGTTATTGAAAATTAAAATTGCAATACAAAAATGGCTTAATTAAAATTAATTAAATACTTTTTATTAACTAAAAATTATCATATACATAAAAAAATAAAGAAATAATATCAATGAAGTCTTTGATGGTAAGATCATTAGAGACGCCATAGGTTTTCTTTGAACTTGTTAATTAAAGGTAAAATTTATTACCCAATTTTATTTGAAATATTTTCAACAACAAAAACGTAAAAGAAACAACTCATTAATGCTGTCAATTGGAAAACAAATAGAATTCTTATAAAAATGAACAAAAATAGTCCTTAGGAAAACTCCTAAAGATTTATTATATTTCATATTTACAATCTTTATCTTTGACCGAAAATAATGTCAGTAATCATGTATGATTGAAATCAATCAAATCAATTATGATTTTAAGCCTTTTCTTTAATTTTATGCTTAAATTTAATGCATTTTCATATATAAATTTAAATGGTAGAGCTAAGATTCCAATTTCTTTAAACTTATTACTTAGAGATGCACAAGGTCTCAGCTTCTAAATCACCCGAACGGCCCGCTTCTGCAACGTACAAAGCCGTCATTCTACCCCTTAATAAAGGCCCACGGAAGGTTAATGTAAACCACCATCTTATAACTTCCTCAGTATCTTTAACAAACTTTATGTTTAAAATTATTATTGAAAAGTTTATAAATGAAATCGAAAGTTAGATCAGAACTATACAAGTGGGATTTCGAAAAGGGATGGAGCACACGGCCTAAGTTTCTTTCATTGAAAACATCAGCAAAAAAGTTTTCGATGAGCCCAAAATATTTTATGTCCTTTCTTAGATCTAGAAAAAACTTATGATACAATAAATAGGATTGTTCTTTAGAAATATCCTAGCCATGTGTGGTGTGAGTAACGGTTTGATATAGATACTGAAGTCTCCACATAAAGACTCCAGTGTCTCCGTCCAATAAACGAGACACACTTCCTCGTTCAACCTTCACCGTGGCCGTTTAAGCTATTCATGGATAGCTGTCGCTGTTATTCGAAAGAGTATGAGTGTGGATTAAGAACGCGTGAGTTATTCATTAAATACCTTCTTCAAATAAATACACAACTCTCACTCTATCTTAAAAAATGTCAAATTCCTGTAATATTAAAATAGATGAAGACATATTGTGACACCTCTTTTATCTCTTACACGAATGTTCTTTAAGTTAAACATATATCCAAATGCAGCTGCTATGCTCATATAATAAATGTTTTAAATAGTTTACACATAGGATTTCTGTGCGATACATGTTGAATGTCACGATGATACGATGTGAGAACGATGTAGTTTGAGAAAACATATATAGTAGTAAACGTATAGTGGCACTCTTTAATGCTGTGAATATACTGATAATATATGATCCGTTAAATTCGGAGAATGAATAAAGATAGATTGATGAACAAAATCTATAGAGTGAATGTGTGTGACGAAAAAACCAAAATGAGCGCTCTAAAAATTTTACGTAGTCCAATTTGGTGACGGAAGAGAATCAACACCTTACATTTACAAATTTTGATTCGGTAATTGATGAATGTCTTTCATCACAAAAGATATATAAAATTCGAATACGACCTGGAAATTTTTAGTAATCACACTCCTCTTTGAAACATTCGTGATGTTAGTTTTAGCTTTGGTAGCATGAAACCTTAATGTACGTACAGATCCTGAAATTTCAGCAGTGGGTACGGTTATTATCATTTTTTTTCTAACGCACTGAGTTAGATATGAAAATTTGAATTACTTACAAGGTTGTACACTACAATTTATGACCGTATAAAATTTCACTTTTGAAGTACGCCGAATCGACACACAAATTTGTAGCGTTTGAATGCTGACCGAAATATCTTATTCGGTTGGTTTTCATGAAACTATCTCGAGCCTCGTTATCTATCAACGCGAGGAAGTGATGTGGTTGATCAATGGACAAGTAAACGTGAACGATACAATTACTGAAGAGTGCGTATACGCAACTTTTTGCACGTTAATGCTCGCTGATATTTGTACAAAGAACCATAGCGATAAATTGCAAATTCTAAATTCCGATGAGTGTGTCAACATGTAGACATAATTACGTAATATGTTAAGAAGCATATAATAAAAGTTTAAAGAAGAGTCTTTAAGATTAAATTTAATATTGATGAATAATGCGAATTTTGTAGCAATATACTTATTTTAAAGAACTCTCATTAAAAAGTTCAGTAGTACTATTAGACATATAATTAGTACTAAAAAGAGGTTCTTCTAATCCAAAGTTTCACTCATTTGTTTTACTAACTTTCTGAACTGAATTTATTAAAAGGATCACATAATTACAAGGCCATTAATAAAAAAACATTTGCACAAAAATTAAATAAAATAATGAAATATATATGATACGCGACATAGAACACTTTTTAAAAGTTAGTAATCCATTCACTAATTTTACGTAAATAGTTACACATTTATCGAGTAAACTTGGTAAACTTTGAAGATCTTTATGTAGTTAATTACATGAGCTGTAGAAATGCCTAAGAGTTGTACTAGTCCGAGTCGTTCACAGAATATTTTAGTTCTTGAGCTGAGTGGTTGTAGAACCATTCAACGAGTGCCTTAAGTTACAAAGGACGTAATTTAAGATTGTATCGTATTCATGTAAGTTCAATACATAAACTAACTTTTTTAAATAATAAAATTTTAGAGCCTTCTTCCAAGGCCCTCTTTTAAACATATTTTTAATAAAAAAATAACTCAAAATTAATTCTAACTTCACAGTCGACTTATAAATGTTACTCTTTGTTAAAAAAGAATTTAAGACAAAGTTTTGTAAGAGGCGCTAAGTCAAAAAAGATATAGATAGAGATTAAAGCGTAATTTGAGTTATGCATAACACAAATTACGCCCGAATTCTTTATTGCTGTCGTGAAAAAATTTGTTTTAAAAGGTTTTAAACATTGTGGGAACAAGTTGCCTACGATTAGGACATAACTCTATGCATTGTGTTAAAGTCGCCGGTGAATTCTTTTGGCATTATCCTCTTTGTGTAAATAAGATGTCTATGATTAGGACATAACTCTATGCATTATGTTAAAGTCGCCAGTGAATTCTTTTCGCATTATCCTCTTTGTGTGAACGAGACGCTTACGATTAGGACATAACTCTATGCATTATGTTAGCCCGTTTTTGGTTTTGCTGCGTTTGACTATTTCGCAGGAGCGGCGCCTCGCCAAATTAGGTTGTCGAAATAATACCTCTGAACATTAAGTATCTATAGAGGTGCAGCACTTCACGTCCGATATGCCAACACGTATGCTATGTACTATAGTAGACAGTACACTAGGTGCAGTACTGGGGTAGTACAGACAAAATGCAGCATGCAGATGCATTCTCATACTATTTTCTGCAATTTCCGAATTCGTCCTTCAAAGAGCGACCAATTAGACGAGTGGAATTAAGACAAATCGAATCGATGCGGCCTGGATCTTAAAATCTTTCCTAAATCGGAAGCCGTACCGTTGGGACAGCTATACTAATTTTCGACATCGATTCCGAACCGTACCGTGACGGCCACCGATATATATGTCACGTGGTCAGCCCTCTCAAGGATTACCGTGGTACTAAACAGCATACGCGTTTGATGCATTTCGGAAGTAAAACTCATACAAAATCATATCGTTGCTTACGAATAAACCTGTATGTACAAAAACTATACTATTATGTACATTTAACTGTAAATTGCACCGAAAAGGCGATGTTTTCTATTTACGAATTACGAGTTCGAACTCGTCTATACAAACTGTAGAACTGAAAATGAGATAGTGAATATGTTCACGCTGTATGTACGCCGGGGTGCGCAGGATTGTTTTCGTCGCGAACAGCGTGGATATATCTTCTATATTCCATATAATCTACAAAAGATATATCCTAGATGCCATTACAACACGTGTAATATTGCAGATGCAGGTGCAATCAAGGTCTAGGTTTGATGCGGGTTTGTAAGTTATTTAAGCTTCTACTTGAGGGGAAAGGAGGATAAAAATCTTATGAGCTATCTGCGTACCCGTTTACTCGGAAAGTATCCGACTTGCACGGAAAAAGAGATCCCCTAAACGTGATTGTTGTTTACGACGTCAGTCTACGGCGGTTGTCAGTTTTGTCGGACGCGACTTATTGAGTAGTAATGTCGTCGGCGCCTGACTCCTACCGGTGAGACACTCGGGATCTCCTCGGAGTCACAAGAGGCTTCGACGCGAGTCTGCGCATCTAAGTGACACCGGTGCGCAAATAGCGACTCGGCAGTAAAACCGTGAAAGATCGACTGGTTTAGAGACCTACTCCTATTCCGTTAAATTTCTAAGGGCTTTGTTTACTTTTAAGACCAATGAGGGCATCGTGCGCGGCTCTCAGAATGTTCCGCGTTCTTCTAGTAAAATGATTTAGAAGAAGTGTCTCGTAAGAAACAGCTGAAAAGATCAAAGAAATGGAAATGGAAATAAATCAATTAAATTGATGGCTGCGCTGAAAAATAGTAAGACGCATGCTTCTTATGCTTGGATATAGTAGTGAGTTTTAAGTCACTACTAATCCAAGAGAACAGAGTTTCTGACAAACCCTAATACATCAGTCGCTCTTCTACAGAACCTGTTCTGTATAACCTGTAGCCGGTGTAGTGCAATTAGGGTTCGCTAGCAAAGACTGTACATGCGTACCTTATCAACAACCTTATGCACAATGTATATACCGTATCCTTATTGCATAATGACAATTTGTTTTTCCTATATATCATAGCACTGAGATGTGAAAAATATTAGTTAGTTGCTTGATACGTTTAATACAATCCCTGAAGTGGAGATGCTCGATGTGTCCAACGTAATATCTAAGTATTTGTAGTTGTGATGCCATAGAATGGGACCATTTGACATGCGAATGTTAATGGTATTTTCAGGAATGACTTAAATCCTTTTATTCTTACTATAACTAAAGTAAATTGTTGTGGATTATTCTTGATTGACCAATAACTACCAGAATTAGAACCATTACGTCAACTCGTCAATGCCCTCCAAAGGCGAAGTTTTATTTGTCCTAAATTGCATCTACTTAAGTAGAATATGGTTTTGTTAAAGAAGAACGCATGTTGGACGTCAGTTTGTGGTAACGCGAGGTTATTTGTATATATAGAGTACAATAGAGGGGAGATGGTAAAGCCTTGATGTACCGGATATATCTCAAGGCTCCAAGTTGATAGATCTTTTGGAAGAATATGTGCTTTCGTGGCGAAAAGTGAATTCCCTATTATTAATGTAACTGTATATGATCATAATGAGATGTTCTGCTACGTCTATAGTATAAAGTTTGTTTATTAGACTGGCATGCCAAACCCTATCTAAGACCTTCGGCGCATCGAAAATTACTACTTAATTTGTGTAAGAACACTCCAGTTTGCGTTACGGACTTCCTGCACGCGCGTTGTCACTTTACGTTTGAGGGCGCGCGCAGAACCGATTAATAAGATTATCCTTTTATTAGGATAGACGCTTGCGCAGTGCAGAGCTGCGTTTTTAGCTCTCAAAATTTTGAAAACATCCACGGGCAGGTTCCGATGATCATAGCTTGCCGGCTCCTTCCAGAAGCTGTTCCCGACCACTGACATGATGTAGCCTTATATAACGGTGTCTATATCGTTAGTCGGTTCGATATGATTATGCACATTTTGTATGAGGGTGTCGATTTCCTCAAACACAATCACATCCTTTTCCAACCAGTGGTTATTTTTTTCCGATGGGACAATCGTCTAATATGAGCCCTAATGTCATGAGAATAGGGCGTTGATCTCAGTTGAAACACTGGACCGTTTCGATGCACATAACTTCAATGACATGCCCTTAGTGACAGAAATATCGTGGATATCAGACCTGTACTGAATTTGTGTAGAAAATGAGTCGGTTATAAAGGCGCGATAACATTAACCTCTAACGCATTTCTGAGATGTGAGGTATTTGATTACCTTTTTCACTTTTTGCTGCAATTTCCGTACGCGTCCTTCAAAGAGCGACTTATTAAGTAATTTAATTTTAGACCAATTACCTGACATGGCCTAGATGCAAAATTTTGTTAGCCATCGGAAGCTATACTGTCAAAAAACAATATCATTTTCATTATCGACTCCGGGCCATACTGTAACAAGAGCTACATCTATCGAGGTGTAATAGCCATTGGGCTATTAACTTTTCCAATCGTTGACTAGGAAACATATCGTCGTCAGAGCCTCTGTTTCTATATCACGTGGTCGGCTGTTTGAAGGATCACCAAATACATTCAGTACATGTGCATGATTCATCAGAAGTGGCAGCTTACACTGTTACGTGTCGTCCAGTGAAGAAGAGTTCTGGTGGCTCATTCCACCCATCTCTTTACTTCGTCTCCATCAATCCCTATCCATCAGATATTCCAGTCCTACCCAATAAGCTGGCAACACACTGACGACTCCTTTGGGGTGGCGAGTGTCCATAGAAGGGAGTGATAATCTACTATTCGATAGCTCACCTGCTCCTTTGCCTGATTACGTCTGATCACTTTCGTATTGAAATAATAGTCGTAAATGGTTTATAAACTGTAATTTTATAACTTGATTGCCTTTTCAATACTGATGGTCAGGCATTATTGGGATATGCGGTTTTCTTAATGTCAATCGAAGTATGATCGTCCAGCTTTCAAAACTAAGGGTCAGTGTTTCTTATATTTAATTTGTTGAGTATATATGGAAGAAAACGGGAAGTTTATAGTAAGGGAACAAAAACTATCTGGGATACGGTCATTAATGCATTAACCATCACAATTTTAAATATGGATATGTATTAAAAAGCAGCAAGCCGTTTACTTTCTTTGCAATTTTTCTTATTCAAATAAAAATTTATGAAAAAGAAAACAAATTTTGTGTTCAGAAGAAAATTAATAAACTGTTTATGCTTTTCAATTAATTGTCAATAAGCACTTGATAGGTCGCTGCTTGAAATGACTCGGTCTCTTTTTACCCTAACAACACAATAACTATTCTGTTGGGACCGTACACGCCTTGTTATTAGGGACTTTAATTCCTGAACTTAAAGGTTTGGTGCTTAATATTGTTGCGAATTACGCTCGCGAGCTGAATAAATGGAAAGTAAAAAATAATTCCCCTGAAATGAGTATATTCGAGAAACTAATCTATAACGTAAACAACTCCATCCTTGCGCGCTTTGTCTTACCTACATTGCTTCTGCACACGCGTATTTTGAATACATTTTCTTTTTTTATAGAATACTTTGAGAGTGGAATAAATTTTGTTGTTTTATGTCGGATGAAACATGTTTCCGTCTTGTTTGTTGTAAATAATTGTTCGCACTCTTGATTCCGACTTGCTTTCGGGACAATAACAAGTTCGAATATTGGCAGTCAGTTTTATTTCGGCGATCGGTACATTCACAAGCCGAGTGTGATCAACTACAAGTGTTCAAGTGGTTCCTTAGTGATTTATTGTAACACTGTGTTTTTAAATATATTTACGCTGTCTACTTTTCTATGTGTTGTCTTTTCATCTGATCTCAATCCTTGAACCCTCTATAGGGTCATTACGTAACAACATAAATATTAGAAATATCGAAATTCAACACCACAATTACCTACAACTTCACATAATTTACCGTTCTCTTCCCAGCAGCGCAAAATAATAGGCGTCTTTCTTGTTTTCTAGTTTTTCCGTAAGAGGCTTCAACTTTTCTTTACTTGTATAGATATACAGGAGAAAGTTACAAGTAACAATATTTTTTTTTAGAACTGAATTAAATAATTGTGAAATTACGAATTGAACATAAAATATAATATTTAAAGTAATTGAACGTACAACAGCACTCTGTCTTTTTTTATTGCAAAATGCTTACTGTACCCGGAAATAAATGGTGCATTTTAATATATTTACGCACCAGTTATCATTATTAAAACGCGACATTCTGCGGATTGTTCCGAGAAATAATATTGTTTTTTTTCCGCTGGGGTTCGCTGTTTCAAAGGAATTTTCGTGTCTAAGGCCGAGTTATTTATTTAAGGAAAAGCGAAATGGTTTGTCATTTAATCTACTCAAAACGAAAAGTTAATTCCCAGTAAACAACTCTACGCTTTGGCACAGTGGACGAGTTTAACGACCAATTGAAAATGCGCTTAATTTAATACTAGATGGACATTTTTCTTAAGATTTAGGACCTAAACATAAACCGTAATCAGCTGCTTAGTGAAAATCTTTTATAAACATGTAGATTCTAATGAGTTACGAAATCACCAAATTTCTAACTTATATAACCTGAATGATATACTTAAGTTGGAAATTTATAGTTAATTAATTTTTTTTACTTATGTCTGAACTTCGTGTAGCCGTTTTTAAGAAATTAAATAAAAGAATTTCATGAAGGGAGTATGGAATCCAGAAAATAAATAGCCTAATAGCATATGATATACTATTGCGCTTTGAGTGGTCAAAGTTCCAAACCGTTACATTCAGCAGTTTTTAACAGATGACCGGACAAAGATACAAATCGTTATATATAGCTGTCCGTAAAACTATAAAAAGTGACCGGAATTTTCGTCGCTGGACAATTTTAAGCGGTCGAGCTGCAAGAATTGAATTGGTTTTTAATTATTAGAGTAGCAAGTACATTACAATAAATTATGTTTTGATTAACTACGCGAAACAAAATATTTGGTTATTTATTTTATGTCTTATATAGAACTAAATTAAAGATTACAACCTTTTAATTTCACCTTCTCGTTAGTCTAATATTTATAAGGTAGGGCTAAAAGCGTCAATGTATTATGGTTCGTTGTCTTTATAATACCAGATCTGTATTGAAAATCTGTATACTTTTTTTATTTCTTTAAATGATTTCGTAATGCTAAATCAATTTTACATTTTAAACCTTCTTTGTTTTTATAAGAAAAAAAATCTTTTATTGTTGTAACAAAAAGTCTTATTTACCTGAATTAAAAAATGAAGAGATGATGTAATTTAGAACTCAAATGATATTGTCCATTTAAAAATAATATTAGTAACAATTATGTAAGAACAGAAAACATCCTTTTAATACTAAATTTACTGTACAAAGTGATATTCCCTGCCTAAGGGGTCACCGTTATTTTCAGACAAGTTTCCCCGGCGCTAATCAATATTCGATAAGCAAGCTGGAACTTTCAGAATCTGTAATTCATGTTTTACGAACTGAAATAACTGTAGCTAAAATATTTAACCTTTTTTATATAAAATTGTGACATATTTATAAAAATTACCTAAGATAATTATTAATAAATTTTCGTCTCTAAAATTTCTAGTTTAGAAAATTTTAAACTATTAATAACTATCAAATTAACTATTAAACAATAATTTAACATAGAAATATTGTCCACAAATTATTCGGTAGGCTCAAGGTAAAAATATAAATATTAAATTTTGTTAGTATTAGTTAATTAATTAATATTAGTTTTTGAGAGATGTTTCATTCATATTTTATAAAAAGTATAAACATTCGCGGGGAGTTTTAGGTCTGGTTCAATTTAAAATATCGGTGAAACTTATATAATATAAGTTTCGGTCCCTTAGGCGCTGTTCGGATATTGTTACGACAACTTCGATGATAATTTTTAATACCCGTTAAACATCTTTTAGAGATGAAAATTTTCTTGCTTTTCTGTCAGCATTTTTAAGATTTTATTTATAAAACAAAAAACACCCACAATGTTTAACAGGCAAAATATTTTTTTTGTTTTCGTATATTTAGTTGTTATTAAGAGACAAATTTCATAAACTATTTTGCTGTTAATGGACTTAATATCGCGGGAATTATGAAATAGCTTTCGTTGGTCTTAATTGTTGATAATTAATCTTTTAAGGAACTACTACGATTGATCTTATGAATAAAATCTTGTTATTGTCGTATTTTCAAAGTTTCAATTTCGTGTTTTATATAAATAAAAGTCAATTGAATACGTAAATTGGTACATGTTTTATAAACAATTACTAAACAATATGTAAAAAAATTTTTTTCAAGAGTTTTTGTTAAAAGTTTTTAGCATATACAGTATAAAAATTAAAGTTGGGAGACATTTTCCAAACAGTTTTGATGCTTGATACTAGATACTAGACTTATTTCGAATGCATGGACATGGATTGAAGACTTTTATGTTTTATATCTAATGGTTCCCCTTTTCAAAATAATAATAATCATCATCGTCGACATCATCAATATCATCATCATCATCGTTCCCTTCTTGATATCGATTCCGATCTTATTCTAGTTCCGATCTTGGTCCCGCTCATGATACCAATATTCAATTTACAATTCGATTTGAAAGATTTAAATTGTTTAGAATATGAAGTAATTTAAATAATTCAAATTAAAGCCCTGTGGGAAAAATCGCGGTCCAAAACTATTCTCTTAATAAATATGGAGGTATCATTTACTTCTTTACATACAAACTGTGTCACAGTGTCAATGCGTGTTCCGTAATTATTTTAGATAGGTTTATGAAAATGAGATACATTGTTCTTTTGGTAAATCAACCTTTAATTTATTAGAAACATATTTTTGCACAAAAAACGAATACATAAATTTTTTTTAAATGTGAAGAAAATATAAATTTTTCTCCATACAAATTTTGTACCTCCGTGACCCCTTCGGACATGTATTTTCGAAAATAATGATCCACTATTTAAAAAGTTGAAAAAATAAAAATTATTTTATATTTTTGAAATTTATATTCACAGTATCAAAAAATGTTTAGTCATATAAATTTTACCATCCATTTTCAATCCTTTAGTGACGAAATTTCAGTCTTAAGGTAATTAAGGGCATTCTCTCCAGATTTCAAATAATTAGACTCTCTAGTTTAGTCTAGATTTTGTTGAATGAGTTAAAGCAGACAATTTTGTATGTGTAGAAAACAGGCATCGTACACTGGTGATATAGTAAAGGTTTGAACCAATGCCGCTGAAGGCAAGCAAATCAAAATATTTATTGGTATAGTCTTTTTTTTATTATAATAATGTTCATTAAATATTTCTTGATGCTTTTTTAGTTCTTTCATTACAAAACGTTTAGTTTACATCGCTTCAGTGATCAATAATCCATCTATGCTAATACAAACTTATAATAATTTCGAAGACATAAAAATATATATTAAGAGTTCACCATTAAATGTGTAAATTGGGCGTAGAAAATTTTCAGAATTACTCCACAATAGGTACAGGTCGGTCTTCCAAAAAAAAAAAGTAAGCGCACTTTTCGAGAATTTTAAGCACATAATGACGCCATAATGGCTTCAAAGAGAGCTTTCAAATATCTGCTACCCACTTGTAAAGCACTGGTTTGTGTATTAAGCTGTCCCATCTTCAATGGACACTTATAAGATGGAGTATAGAGGAGCTGATTTCCTGCCAAATTATAAGAAACGTTGTCATCAATTTTTTAAAGTTAAAATTGTCTCTCAATTTACGTCATTCTGAAAAAAACCTCCTTTTCAACACCTATTTTTTTGTTAGCTTGTGTAAAAAAAAACCTTATTTATTATTTTTATTAAAAGTTCACTTTGAATCCATTTATTAAAGTGCGGATTATTTCTAGCATTATGTTCTAGTTCTCAAAAACGTAACAGAATAAATTAATAAATGATATCGGAAACTTGGATAAATGAGTGGATGCTATTTATTCAAAAAAGTTCAACGTTTCTTTGGTTCATTTCCCACTTCATCAGGAAATTCTGGAATGCATAGTTACAAATAACCAGATAATCATGGCATGTACATAAAAAAATTATAATAATTATACCAAAACAATTCCAATTATTAATAATAATAACAATAGAATATATTCATGTACCACCACCCTACCTACGACTTTGTGGCGAGCTCAAACGGATGCTCTGAAAAAAAAAAACAACTCAAAATTCGCCCTGGAAAAAAAAGGTACCCATTTTATGAAAGCTTTGTAAATGTATCATACAAGGTATTTGCTACAAGGTTTAGTTAAAAATGGCCATATTTTTAATGCCTCGGTGTGAAAATTTGTATTGCACAGTGACAATGGCTCTAAATATACACCTTTGCTAAAGTATCTTCTCTCCACTTCCGCAATTGTAATTCTTTTTTAAACACTTTAAAATATTATTGTTACACTTATTACGCCACATTTAATATCTAGTAATATCTGAAATAGCAGAATTCACTTGTGATATTTTAAGTGTCACCTCCCTTTCGTGCGTCTTTCCTAATTTTTTCCAAGTTTAATGAGTTCTAAAGTAATTAAAGATCCATCTGATAAAGTCGGAGGGGCTCTCCAGACGTTTTTATACTGAGAACTTTGTAACTATCTCTCAGTTGCTTTAATTTATTGTAAGAGATATAAAACCTAATAAAAAAAACAGGACAAGTGCGAAATAGGACTCGCAACTTAAAGGTTTTGTACAAATTTAATTATACATTTTGCCTGTTATAGATACCGATATTGGTGAGATATCAGTTCTGGAAATTCTGAAACTGATATTGTTTTTCTTTTATTAAAAAAATAAATTTACAAATAAAGAAATCCAAATTTTTGGATATCTTAATTTTTCAGAATACGAACCTCAATTTTTTCTTATACATCGGTCGGCCTCATGTGTCAATCAACTGTAAACGTCAGTTTGTAATATCAAATCATTTTTTTTGTGTACAACATAATTACACATTGACAATATACACATTTTTTTTACGATTTGTACTTTTAAAAATGTACATCAAACAGAATTGTAAATTTTTATTGGGGCGATTTGGAAGCTCAATTTTTTTTTCGTTTCTATGGAGACCTAAATGTTTTATATTGATTTCAACTCGGCAACTTTACGCATACCTGAGAAAAAGGATCTTGACAGACAGACAGATAACATGTGTTGTTGTAGGGTTGCTTTTTGAGTTAAGGAATCCAAAAAAATATTTCTCTTACGTCAGAATTAAATTTACGTATCTCGTAATTTTTACATAAGAACTTTAATTCTAGGGTGGCAAAAGCCTAAAAACTTCTAAAGCACCTTCATCCGAACATCGGCGTAGTCGGACAGAGATGTCCACTCCTGGACTCGAGCGTCTTCTATAAATACTCCGTGAACGGATCACCGGCGTTCTGCACCGAACAAATTCTCGTGACCCTTGTCAAGCTGTCGGCCCGCCGGACGTACGCCGCACGCCGCGGCTTCCGGTGAGTGGACGCCATGCGAGTACCTTCCTTTTTTCGGCGGTTATCGGTTTCGGGTATAAATAAGGGCGGCGTCTAAATAATTAATTAAAACGGTTGTATGTGCGACACGAATACCTAATTGACGAATTAAGAGTGATAAGTGTGAATAGTATTTAGATAAGTAAATTGTAACAAAAAGAACAAATGACCATCGTATGGAATTGGATCTGATTTTCCTTTATTGCACATCGACTTGGTATCATGGACCAGAATCCTCAAAGAGCATGTTAACCTCAAAAATAAATATATAATTTTTTGTATTAATTATTTGTTAATCGTATCTTACATGCATGATAAAACAGTTATTTAAAAATTTATTCTGCGATAGAAATAATTATTATAGGTTTTTATTAATTTCTGGAATTGTTTTGGCACGATTATTATAATTCTTTTATGTACTTGTCACGATTATCTAGCTATTTATAACTATGCTTTCAAGAATTTCCTGATGAAGTTGGAAATGAACCAAAGAAAAGTTGAAATTTTTAAATAAATAACATCTACTCATCTATCCAAGTTCCCGATATCATATATTAAGTTATTCAGCTATTATATTTGTAAAAAATACATTACCTTACGTGAAATGAAAAATCTTTGTGCTCGATGAATAAGTTCAACCGAAGTGTTGAATTCATACAGAACATTAATGACATTACAATTTATCGGTTCTATATTAAGTGACGTCATGAAAATTTCTCAATGAGACCTTTCCTATCGTATCTTTTAGGAGTGTCTTAAAATCCTGATAATAATTATGAGGCGTTGGAGGCTTTGAGATCGCGGGGGCCGACGGGCGAGTAAAAATACAGTCGCGCTTGCTTCACCGATCGTATAGGAAATCTTCATACATATTTTCCGGAATTTCCTCTTCTGCACTGCTCAGCAATACTTCATGCCGCCCTCGTATCTCAGAGCTATATTGGAGTACTGGAATTGCTTCGTTTCTTTCAGATATAGCAGTTCTACTCACGCCGCTACCCCTGCTACAAGTTCTATGGATACGCCTTTTTCGCACAATATTACATTTTTAGATAATAGAATTATTTTAAAACATTTAATTATTTTTAAAAAGTACCTCTTTTATGTAAGAAACGCCTATTGTAACATCTGATACTGCATAAACGATACGTTCTTATTTGTAGTTTTATGAAACAAAAATAATTATTAGTCGTTTATACGAGTATTATTATTTGTATTTGATGACTTTCACGATATTACATGATGTTCATAGCGCTGTGGATTATTCACAGCTCCATGGACGTGTAACACTTTCCTAATCCTGTGAAGTGAACAAGGTAATTGTAAAAATATTGAGAATACAAATTGTTAATATATTATACAGATATAGAAATAAACTGACTCTTTGCTTTACCCTTCAACATTCCAATCCATAAGTTTTACATACTCTTTATACTTTCAAATCGCCATATATATAATTTTATCCAATTTACCTTCCCGACATGTTTGCAATAACATAATTATCTAAAACTTCCTTATTGAAATTCGAATTCATATATAAATATTCTCATAAAGGAAAGGTAAGTTATCATACTAATTAGGGACATTAACTAGAAAGCTTAAAGTTATAAAAAAGTTAAAGAAGGACGGAACTTTTAGTCATTTCCAAAAAGGACAGACATTAATCACAGTAATTATGTTGAAAGACTTTATTTTTACAAGCTTTCACTGAATTTTATTCATACTAATATCATAAATGCGAAAGTATCTCTGTCTGTCTGATTATTTATTACGTTTTCATGCCTAAACCAGTCTACCGATTTTAATGAAATTTGGCTCGAGAATATTTTGACGCCAGGGAATGGATATAGGCTACTTTTTGTTTGTTAGTCTGTCTGTTCGTTTGTATGTTTTTAATAGCTTATTAATAGCTAAACCGATTTGAATGAACCGTATGAACTGTGTTTTAATGAACACATAAATTTGTTGTACATAATTTACTGTCTCTTTACCTTTCTGTCTGTCTACTTATTACTTGACAATGACTTAACCAATTATTATGATATTAAAAAAAACTGCAAGAATTCATCATCACTTAGTTAGGTTACTGTTTTTTTTTTTGTATGTTTATTTGCATGACTCTTTATAACTAGTAGTCATAAAAGTCATTAATTTTAATTTGTTTCGTCGGCCATGATTATTATTTGCTTTGTTTAAAGAAGGAGCTGTGCTAGAATGGGCGTTAGGAATTTAGACACAGAGAGGAGATGAAGGTTTGTTGAGGGAGCGCGAAATAGAGCGAAAGCAAAAGTAAGAAAGATTGTCATCAATCTGATTATAAGTATGGAATAATAATAATGGTTTTAAAAAATCATAGTAAATTAAAACGACCAATAGGGCTTTTGGATTATATTTTTAGCTAGTATTATGATATTACAAATATGATATGTCGTGACGATGTTTAGTTTTTCACAATTCAAGTAAGGTTTACATAAAATTTAGCACACGCCGAAAATATTTTCTGGATAATGCTCATGATATTTAATACCTCACACTCATCATTTTATTATGCATTAGAGTATAAAAAACCGGAATCAATATCGAAAGCGGGATCGATATTACAATCGATAATGATAGCGCAATCGAAAAAGAGAGGAACGTAGCGTTGAAATAGAAAACAAAACCAAATCAGAACTAATTGCGAAATTGAAACTTACATTGAAAACAGGATCGGATTGGTATTGATGATAACAATACTGCTCAATATAGAAAAACAGTAAATTATGATGTCCACGCGGGCAGAGCCGCAGACAGACGCTAGTAAGCATATATGAATATATCAGCATATGTATGTACGAATTTTAAACTTTGATTGATTGATTGAGATGAATACTTGCATACACATAACCGGATTTACAGTTACAATGCGGCGACAAAGAACTATAGTGACTCAGTGGTCGACTATATTGCTTTCGAACTAGAAGGTACTGGGTTCTGATTCTGAAAAGGAGGCACTTTGAACGATGAAGTTTTAAATTAAATCAAATCGCATCAATCACATTCCGTGATTTCCGTGCCTCGGAGAGCTGTCGTTCGCGAACATTGACCACACATTCCGTGCCTCAAAGAATCGTCGATCCCGAATATTATCATCGCACCGATGCCAACGGCTTTCAGTAACCTTCGACCCCCTCTAGACCGGCGTGGTGGGCTTCAGGTCGCTCGCTCTGAAATAAAAGGATTGCGGGAAGGGTTCGCTTCATCAACAACCGTCACAATGCATCAATCTGACGAATGTGATATTGAGCCTACGGCCAGGGCCGTTCGCGTACTCACGGGGAGAACCTTCGACTGTCAATAATATTGATTTGAAATTTTATCTTGTTCTTTGAGCCATGCTCATGTTTTCAATAAAAGACTATTCCACGCTTGACACTAAAGATGCACGATAATTTTGATACTAAAGTTTAATAGTATCCGTGGGCCGGTGATGTAGTCGGGATCTTTCGATCAGTGAACTCTGCGATAATCAATAATATTGATTTGAAATTTATAACTTTCCTCTATGAAAATTGGAAATTTTCATAAAATTGAAAAGTTACTCTTTTCCCCCTGATTTTCGATAATTGAGTTTTCATCAGATCTTGACGTTTTATGGTCCGACGTTTTTCCGAGTGATGTCTGTATCTCTCTATGTACGTGAGTAAACCTTTCATAACTTTTGAACACATTGACTAATTGAAACGCGGTTTACGACAATCGAAAAGAATCCACTCAACCTAAACTTCGTAAAACTTCGAACTAGTTTCGCCTAATAAATTTTGAGAAATTTAAAAAATGAAGTTAACTGTAAAGTGTTTTATTGAAATAATTTGTAGACTACCGATCTATACCAAAATCCAATCAACTCTTTTCTTCAAATAGTTGCATTTACTTCCATAAACTGCATAAAAATCGATTGAATTGTTCAAAAGACATTGATTGACAAAAATTTTTTAAAAAGTGTTTTTTTACAATACTTTATAAAAAAATAAAACCAAGGTTTTGTTTTATCAGTAGATTCAAAACTCTTAGATAGATTCTAAATTCAGTTGTTCTCCTGATAAGGTCTTATTATATATATTTTTTAATGAGTTGTTATATGAAGCAACGTTGATCGTTACTAGATTCATCAAAATCAGTTCATTTTCTCAAAAAATATTGGAGAAATATTTTACAAAAATTATGTTTTTTTAGGATATTTTTTAAACTACTCGTTTGATAAATTTGATAAGCTTACCAGTTATTTTTTTTTAAAGCAACGTCAATCATCGCACATTGTATCAAAATCTGTTGGTTTGCTTGAACGATATGATTAATGAAAAATTAAAAAAAAAGGATTTTTTTAAAATGTTTGTTTTTCAGATATGTTTAGTACTTGGTTATCATTTTCCATTTAAAAAACTGCGTCAGATGCAATAAAGCAGATCAGAATCCAAAAACGTGTCCAAAAGATATTGGCAGTTGATAAATTGAAATAAAAGTGGTTTTTTAATACATATAGATTTCTAAATTTTAAGAGCTCAAAACGTATTAAAACAATGTGTCTGAGCTTGGAGAGCTTGAAAAAGCTTTAAAATCGATCTTATGAGCACGGCGAGTTTAATAATTTATCGCTCATTCATTTTAAGACTTTGAGCTCGAAAATAGTAAGAAGTTTCAGGGTTGCCAGAAGGGTCAACGGTGTTCACAATTTTTGAGCTCAAAAACTAATAGTAAATATTTATAAATGAAAAAGCTCAAAGACACATCGACAAATATGATGGGGAAAAGTTTCAAGGATGACCTACGGGGTCAACCGTTTTATAGATTTTTTATGATAGGTAGGCATGCGTTCACAGAAACTTTTACTATATGGACTTAAGAGCAATAACGGAAAGGAAATTATTAAGATATAAAATTACTGAATATGCTCTTTTTAGGAACAGGTGAAAAAATGTTGAAAAATAAAAAATAATTAATCCTTACATATCATGAAATGTTATGTATCTCTGTCTGTTTATTTCTGTGCTTATAAATTCAGAACAACTGGTCCGGTACGCATGAATAGAGAAATACATTATCCGGCCGGATTTTACAATACCTTACATAGTACTTTTTCTCTCTGTTTTGCTTACATGAAAACATAAAGCAATCGCTACTTTTTCAGGCTGATCGGCTATTCGGTAATAGCGATGTCCAAGGGAAGGTCAAGATCAACACCGGTCCGGAATTTCAATCGCTAAAAGGATCGAGATCCTGATAAAGAACCAAAGAGAAATCTTTGCAGGATTAATGATTTAGCGGCAATACATGTGTTCTTGATGTTAGAGTATGCGTTGTGCTGGGATAATTTTATAGAAACCGCATTAAGGGCGAAACTGAAATCGGGATAGACACCTGCTGTCTATTTCGGTCTCAGCTTGGCTTTCAGAACTGAGATCTAGATTTAGACCGGAATTTAAATTGAGAACAATGCCGAATCTAGATCAAGACTGAGGATTAAATTGAGAACGGTACCATCGGTACAGATCAAGACCAAGATCTGCATCGAGATCGGTACCGAATTCAGATAGTGGCCGGAATCGAAATCACAAGCGATTATATAGAGAGATCACGCTATCTGATCAACCATCATCGCGATCTAGGATCATTATCCTGATCCTAGATCACGATAATGGCTGACAGCGTGATAGATCTATATAAAAGATGGAGAAATTCATTCAACCAGGCGGAAGGAGCCAAGGGCAAAAATTACAGTGCTGAATACGCAAGAGAAAGTATTAGTACGCAAGAAAGGTCGTCGCATTACCGATATAGGAAAACAGATTCGATCTCTAAACTTTTCGCAACAAGTTATCTCATATACACCTACAGGTAAACTAGTTAAGTCGGCTTTACCTACCGGCGATGTTGCTGTATAAAACTTATTTTAATTCACTTTATAAAAACGTGTTCTTAAAAAGTTCTCTTATATATATTAATATTTTTATGTAATAAAGCAGCTTGACATTTTCCTTCATAAAATTTCGGGACAGTTTCGAAGGTCTAAAAGTTTCAGATCCTTCATGGATAGCGCCTTTAGTGAATTGCTTCATATTTGAAAATATGTTTATATGTCTATATATACGATTTGACTAGACAACCCTAAGAAACATTTTATACAATGATCTGTAAATTACACTGTGATATCCTAGTTTTGAAGAGTTTTTGCTGCACAGTACATAGATTAAAATAAACAAGATTGTCACAAGTTATTGAAAATTTTTATTATTAATTTATACTTTAGCTTTATATAAATAATCAATGTCTCGATGTAGAAATTAATTTGAGAATAATGCTTATAGCACAGACGCAGGGATAAGTTTGACTATAATAAAATATTATTATTACTTATGTTGTTGTTTATTATTATATTATCACAGGTCCTATAAAACTTGTGCACACCAAATTCTGATCAAATTTTAAGCATCCGAAACCGAGGAGCTTGCATGAAAAGATCGATGGATATCACAAGCAAGAGAAACATGTAGGGTCTGCTATAAATTTCTGGTACTGACCACTTACATAAAAAAAAATTAAAAGTAATTACTTCATTTGAAAATTTGACTCTTAGCTGTAGAATACGATTTGTACGCCATACTCTTCTGTGTTTACACAATGTGAATGGATTAGGTGAAAAACGAACGAATTATTTGTTTGATATTTGAATATAATATGAATAATAATACGAATTGAATTCTGCAAATTGTACGTAACATCATGCTAGAATTTCGTTATGCGCTCATATGTTGTAAACAGGTATATATTGCATTATTAACGAAATAATTTACAAATTGATACGTATCATGGCGTAGTTTTTTAGGACGTACGACGCGGACAAAATGGTAATCTAAAACTTGTCATCTACGAATGAGTCATGTTTTATGTACTTTTTATTTTTCTCAGAATTATAAACATTGCTATTGAAGAATTGAACTTGAATGCAAAAAATATTATATGTATTCGAGAATTGAATAGCTGTGCCGTGACCGTAAGATGATCTAAATTACGAAAACAAAACCCCCACCATTAACAATCGCATTACATTCATGCAATTTTCTAAAATAAAATTGGATAACATAAGAGTTCACTTTAAAGAAAGTACCATATTCGCTGTATTGTACATTACCAATACATTCAAAATACCATACTCACTGTACATTACCAATGTACTAAAGTTAATATTATGCATGCTAAAATCGAAATGCTTCTCTCTAAAGTGGGCGACTGTCACAGTCATACAAGTAGGATGTCTACGCTCCGGCGGGCTTTTCTATTTATACAGCGGTGTGCTTCAAACTCTCATTTATAATAATTAGCTGCTAACTGTTAAAGTTAAAAGCTAAACACGTCAAAACATGCTGTTTCAAATTCACACTTGCCAGTTAACCGGTAACTTTAGAGTTAATGTTGGAGGTGCGTGAGGCCATGTCCAAATGCTAAGTTAACTTTCAAATCAGCCATTTTGGCATTTGTGACATTGAAGGTAAATACATAGTCGTATATTTTAGTTCTAATTTGATTATTTTCGTAACATTTCATAGTAATATCTAATAAATGAGGTTTTTCTTCGTAATCCATTTCGGAAACTTCCGATATCTATAAAATTAGGGATCATTTTAGGCGCTTATTGTAACTGTTAGCAACCTGTCCGTAAATTTTTAACTTTAAACAAGTGATTTTTGAAGCAATAGAATTTGACAGTTTTACTAAATGTTGAAGTAAATGTTATATTTAATACTTAAAATTTATAGTTAAATACTACTGATTTTCAAACACTCCGTCGATATAGTACAAGTACAAAAGTAAGAACTGTCAAGACTTTGTTTTTTGAGCGATTGAATCAATTTTTGTTATGGAATACTCAAGGAGAAAAATAGATTTTAATAATAACCGTTTCGAAGCATCCTGTCAACGCTTTCGCTCGTACTACAAATATTTTAAATGATAATAACATCTACGTCGAAGTTTTGAAGCATCGAAGAAGAATACTCAAGTTTCGAACCTCAAAAAAAAAAAAGGCCCGAGGGAGTTTCTTGCTAGTTCTTATATTTCCCGCCAGACGATAAATTTATTTTAACGTTGTTTAAGAGTGTGCAAACATTTCATGATGAAGAACAAAAAACTTTATTTTTTTGATATACTAAACGTTTCGGGTGATCGGCCGACGTGTTGCCTCCATATCAAGACAAGAAAATCAATGACATTATTTTTCAAACTTGGGGCGCCTTGAATTCTCAATCCCGGCAATTGTCATCACGTTGGTGAAAATAAGCGTTGCAAATATTCAAACCTCACGGGGAACACGTGAAGGACCCGAGATTTTTAGAATATGAAATAAAATACTCTGTAATGGGGTGAAAAAAAAAAAATGATAAAATACCACAATAACATGTTTATCCTTAGATTTTAATTATCGCTTCTACGGAGGTCAATTTACATTCCATGTATTTAATTACATCTTAGGCTGTATCCAAAATATATGTACTTTAAATCATAAACATCAAATAGTAAAATTACAGCTAAGAGTAGGAATTAGAGAAAAACTATAGCATTTTATCTATCTAAGATTTATAAATAGTGCGTAATACGATAAAACGAAAAACTGTAATAGTAGGTACTATATAATCGGGATAGTTTTTTTTAAACAAAACAATCAATAGTATAATTGTCGGATATATGCAAATTTGAATTTCAGAAACTACCTTTTGTATTTTACTGTATTTTCCACTGCCATTGATCTAAAGGTCGATTCGGCCCTAAGAAAGGACCTCTATGTGTTCCGTATTTCGTACCGGATTAATATAAAGATACGTTCAAAGGAAAAAAGCACTTTTACTTAAGATTTATACAGATAGAGAGAAAAGCTAACGGAAGCTTAGCACCCGACCAAAGCTCTAACCCCAAATCACGCGTCGAATTGAAACTTAGATAGATAGAGTCGAAGGCGAGTTTACGGTAATAGGCGCCTGTGTAATACAGATGTCGCCGTGAAAGAAGAAAGAAAAGCTGTCCGAAATCGAGACTATCCATAAATATGGAACATAAAAAAGCAATCGTGGTACTTAAGGACATGCTCATGCCGCATTTGTTTCAAGCGTTACTGTCTGTTTGTAAACTTGTCACGCGAAAACTAATGAATGGAACCAGATGGCGGTCTCGCTGTTCGACTTCGAAATCCGGAGTAACGACTAAAATATACATTTTTATTCAGTAGTAGATGCGGGCGTATCTTACAAGTATGGGTAAAAATTATCTTTAATATTTAATTCGTTTGCCGTGGGCCGATTTTGATGTAAGATATTGTTCCAAATTATGCATTTTAGTTACTTCTGAAAGCTTCATGAAAATCCGTCTAATAGTTTTGGAGACGACATGTTCAAACGGATAGACATTTTTTTTTAAATAGTCATATAATTTATTCTGTTACACTACTTAGCCTCTCACTCGGCTTTTGGCTCGTACTTTCAGTGTATAGACATGAAGTACGGTTCAACAAATCTACAGTTTGTATATTTTATACGTAACCTTATAATCGTTATAAAAAATTCGCGGTAAATAATCACGTACCATCACGCTATCTGTTCATTGTGTAGGTTACACATTCAACTGTGGGATTATTAATCCAATCTCGATGAAATCTTTTTCATTTTAAGTCGAAACCCACAAAGACCGATCAAATCCAACGATTGCGTTATACATAATACGTACTCTGTTCAATTTGATTATTGATAGGAGCGTAGGAAGTCTCCGGCTTTGTGACCGGATTGGCGTCTGTGGGTTTTTATCTTATATATACAGATGTTATATATTTTATAAAGAGTTACTTGGTCAATATGTAAAGTAGATTGTTGATATTCTCTTATAATATCACAACTACGATATTCAATTTTATTTAAGCTTCAATAATACATGAGTTGTATGTTTTTGTTAAGATAAGATTGATCTGCGATAAGATTGTTTGAAGGGTGAAACAGATGAAAAAAGGAAAAACGTTGAGAAGAAAAAGAAGGCGAAAAATAAAACGCACCAGACACGAATAATCCTTATGCTTGCCATGTTAACCGTGGGTAGTGTGTGTTTAATATATCACGTAGTTGATTTATGACTACAAAAGTACAACGTAATATCCACAAAAAGTTTAGTAAATGTACTTATTTAGTCGTACATTCAAGCAGCTCGGTAGAGCTAAACGTGATGTTCGCTTAACGAAGAAAACTATATGATAAATTGCGGCAAAACCGTTGCAGAAAAGATATCATATTCTTCAGAATACTCTTGGTTCTACTTACATACAGATTTTACACAGGGGGGTGGGGTGCTTTGTGCTATATTTTTTTCACTTATCAAGCACCCCACGCTTTTTTCACAATAATACTAATCTTTTTTCGTTCATTTATATTTTCTGCCTATATTAAGAATTATTTTTCGTTTTTTATTTCGATGTGATCATCAAAGCGTGTTTTTTAGTTTTTTAAACTATGTTTATTTTCCACTTTTTAGTTAAATGTGATGATTAAAGCGTGTTTTTTAGTTTTTTTAAACTATATTTATTTTATACTTTTGAGTTTGATCGATTGTCAAAAAAATTGTATTCCGAGTTCTTGTGAATGTTTGGACGTGACGCATATTTTTTTTTAGTATCGTAAATGTACGACAGAGGGTGCACGGATGGGAAATTCTTTCCGAACAGGAGAGTTAGGATCAAGGTGTTAATTTTCAAAAATGATACTGAAGTCGATAGTATTGTAAACCTTTGATAGAGGGCGGATGATTGTAAAATTCTCTTCGAATAGAACATTTAAGTTTATGGTCTTAATTTCTGAGAATAATTCAGTTTTGACGTTTTTACTATAAAGTTTAATATGAAATATTATTTTATCATGAATCCATTTTCTTTATAGATGAGTTGATTGAAAATATGAACTTTTCTACTTAACTTCTACATCCAAAATTTTAATTATATTCATTTAAATTTCAAAAAGAAATCTTCAGAAAACTAAATATTTTATCAACATCAAATTATGACATTGTATGAATTAATCCTTGTACCTATTTTTTATATTAATTCTGTTTATACGTAAGTCCCTATTTTGAACTGATTGAATTTACATCGATACCAAATAGAATTACCAAACCAAATTAATTAATCCTGGCGATCCTGACCAGGACAATTAGACAAACTTATCAAATTATTGTATTGTCACCGGTCCTTGATAAGTCTACAAAGTTTCAATAAAATCTGACCGTTCAAAGTGGGTCAAAATCGAGTGCAAAGAAGTCGGTTACAAACAAACAAGCAAACAAAAAAACAAACAAACAAACAAACAAACATACAAGTGAAGCTAATAAAAGCGTGTTAAAAACTCCAACACACACGCGCGCACGCACGTACACACGCACAAACACATGCACACACACAGACAGCATTCGGACGTTAGTCAAAATGGATTACTGGGACCTTTAAGCGTCAAGATGTGATAAAAACTCGATTTTGGAAAATCGGGGTGAAAACATAAAATTTCCAATTTTTCAAAAATGTTTCAATTTTTATTATTTCATTAATTCGCGTTATTTTATTAATTCAATTTTTTTAAAATTATTATTGTTCTGTAAAACAGTATCCGTTGACATCATTATGAGATCATCGCTGCATTCGATGGAACCACTAAGATAAATACATTGCCCATTCGCACTTAGGGGTCGCTTCGACGGCCTTTTCATATGCAGCCACTGTTTCCTCGGCGTGCGTAATCACTTTCTTCGAGTTTTTTTATTTTATTTTAGAACATATATAAAAATCGCATAGTGCGAGGTCGGGGCCGTAAGGCGGATGAGAAAGTATTGTTATACCTAACGTCCTCAAATCGTTAATTGTTTGTCTGGCGGTATGTGAGGTGGCGTTTTTATGAAGAAGGAGAATCCTACTGAAAGTCGTTTTTCCCGAACTTTTTCCAAAACGAGAGGCAAACAATTGTTAGTGTATCAGTCCGTAGTGACTGTTTTTTATCTTTTAAAATAATTATTGCATAATGACCTGTCATTCAGATGAAAGAGGCCACCATCTTTTTTCCGACGCTTCGACATGGTTTTACTTTAGTAGGCGGCTAATTCCTCGAAAGCAAACACCCACTGAACAGACTGTCTTTTAGTTTCGACATCATAACAGTAAATCCAGCTGTCCTTACCTGTGACTATTTGCCATGTATAGGATTTGAATCACCACCGGCAGAAATGTTTGCATTATTTCGCAGCTCCTATTAACACGACGGAATTTTTGAACTTCGATTAAATTATGACTTATTCACAGAATACCTAGCTTTTTGACCGCTAATTGTTTATGAAGGATTTTATGCACTTGACTTATACCGATACCTAAGCTTGTTTGAATCTGCTAGTAGGTCACTCTTTTGTTAATTAGTCAAATCGTCACTCATTTCGATCATGTTTAAACTCGTTAAACCAGTTATAAAGTGACAAGGGATGGAGCTTCATCATGATTTGCCAAACGTAGTCCGTTATAACCTCATTATTGGTTTAAGTGGAAAGTCTAAGAAAATTATTGCACGAAAATTTTCTCGCTGTAAATTCATGTTGACTTTAGACAAACAATTTTATTTTTTTTGTAAAAAAAAATGATAAATGCATACATTATACAAAATAGGTTTGGCAAAGATTTCCATTTTATAAATGTAAATATAATTTTATCATTTTACAGTTTTTAAGTGGCCAGTTCTAAATTTTTATGTGTCACCTACGTAGGACGGAAAATACTAAGTATTATATGTCGAGGATTTTAGTGTTACATTGTTTGGAAAGACGGATGTACTAACTACTTTTATTTATATTCTTACTAAGCATTCCAGGTGTTAATTTTGGAATATGTTTACATTTTCATTAGCTATTTTGTTTAATTTCTATGTTGCTGAAATTTTCCTTTAAAATAAAGAAATACGTGAAGCTACCAAGACAACAATTTCATTTGTGCGCAGAGTACTGTGTGTACATTTTATTATTCACTGTGCTAGAATAAATATGTATTGTCTATGTTTATCTGCATATTTTTGTTACAGTTTTGTTACCGTTTCCTAAAACGTGCGATTTTTCCATAAAGTATGATAATTTAAAGCATATTTTACGAATACACGTAAACATTTCACAAAAATGTCTAAAATATGAATACATTACTCCTGTACATTCAAATCTATTCCGAGTTACCAATATTGACGACGCGCCCACGTCTAAAGTTGGCTTTGTAAGAGGGCGGCTGACGACGTCTGTTCCAATATCAATGTATAAACCTATATTGAGGAAGTTTTATATTTTCCCCTCGCACTTTCCCGACTTGTACTACTCGTGCGTACGTTGTGCTACATCTGAAAAAAAATGAACTCGTGAAGTTTTTATTATAAATTTGGTTTTGTATTTGTATAAAACATACGAAATTAAAGAAACCATGTAAAAATTAACTATATTCAAGGACGAAAAGTTTACTAGTTGTGTTTTTGCGACACAAGTAGTAGACAGCATAAGTATCTTCTTGTTTTCTCTCAATTTTCATAACGAAAATAATTAGCAACAAAACGTAATTATTTTCGTTACAGTCGCGACAGTTTAATCATTTTAATTTTGTAGTACAATTATCTGTCCATATCTCTGGCTACAAATGATCAACTAATCCATGTTTTTACAGTCGATTGAGTGTTATTTTTATTTTATCCTTCAGCTATATCAACTAGAAAAAATAAACTACACTCGAATAATAACCACGACATTTTTGTTGTTCACTTTTTAGAATCGGACTAAGAAAGAAAGTCTATAGTGGAATGGAGCAGGCCGTGCCTAGAAGGCAATAAGTGCTATAAAAGCATCCAGGCGCGTCAGCGACGAGTTCGTTCAATATGAAGGTGCTCGCGTCAAGCACGCGGCTGCATCCCGAGTTTTAATATAGCAGCTTAGACGAGGCTGGGTTTTTCGTTTTTAACTTAAATAACACTTTTCCGTGACTCTTCAAGTCAATATTGTGTCTGATTGTAGTCACCCCATTGCTAATATTTACAATTCCCCATTGCTATCTCCCATAAATTTTGTATCTCAGATCTTAAGGCCTGCACACTGGCCTAATGTAGTTTGTGAGCTCCTTACGGCGATAGTCGTTGATTTGATGACTGTGGTCATCCGACCTATGGTTTAACGTGCTCTCTGAAACACGAAGCTTGAGGTATAATTTGACTTAAGGTGAAAAAATCATTGGTCATTTCACTGATAATTTTATAGTAAAATCTCAAATTTAATATTTTCGGACAGTCAAATTAAGGCCAATTTCTTATAGCATAAAATGCACTATGTACGTTCCTTTTCAATTTTTTTTTTAATTTACGTGCGCTCAAGCGTGCCTTTAAACAACGATACATGTCCATAACAATTTATGTGAACTGAAACTCGTCTTTCTTACGATGATTTTTTTTTAATTTACTTATTTTTATATACTCATAGAGAAACGCGTTAGTCGAATTAAAGACGTCCGAAACAAGACTGTTTTTTTTTTTATTATTTCCCATGGCATAAACTCATCAAAAGGAATGAATTATACTGAGTTTCTACGAAGTCGAAATACATTTGATTTGTAGACCTAAGAATCCGTTTCAAAGGCTATGTAAAATATTATAAGTACGTTTGTTTGGATATTCTCCACACGCTAACGGCTGTACGAACTATAAGTACACTTTACGTAAAGATAGTTTATGTTCTCTAGTAGAACATAAGATAAATATCATGTAAAAAACATATAAATGTTAGTAAAAATGATAATTTGTTATTACTAAGATCAACGCCAAGAGGACCAAGATCGGTATCAGAACCGGTATTGAAATTGAGAAAGAGCTCAGGACCCGGTCACATTCAGGTACAAAAATTTACATGAAGAACTGTCAACGCTATTATAATTTTAAATCAAAACTGTTGATATAAAAAAGTGAAGTAATTCATTTTATGTTTAAGCGAGCAAGACCTTAGGTATATTTGAATAATAAAAAATCATCCCCGAATTTTTATTTACGCTCAGCGAAACGGAAGAGTAAGCGCTGGTATGTACATGGCTGTCGGATGGTGCTTTGAGTAATTTTCGTGATTGATACAAAATTTACTTAGAGAAAAAAGAAATTTAAATTATTGCGGCCGTCCATTACGCAGTAAGTAAATAAAGAGCACTGCGCCATTTTTACCCATTATAGAGAATCATATTCTAATTGCACTAAGTATAATAAAAGTAATAATAAGCATAACCAGAAAATTTAATACCATTTGTTAATTATCTGTATAATTTTTTCCAGGTCTTTGTGCGGTTCTCCCTCCGCTAACTTCCTTTTGATTTCCGTACCTTCCCGTAAAAGTGCAACTTAAGTAAGGAGTGTACGCGCATATCGCTTACAAAAAAAATCTTGAGACGCAACACGAATGATGAGATTATTTAGTGCCAGTGAGCATTTAGATGTTAGTGTACGTTCAGTGTAGATACGATATTGGTGGTAATACGCAAACTTACATATACACAGCCGGCATAAATAAAAATCGCATAGGGCGAGGTCGGGCTGTAAGACGGGTAAGCCAGTATTTCTATACCTAACGTCCTCAAATAATCAATTGTTTATCTGGCGGTATGCGATGAGGCGTTGTCATGATGAAGGAGAATCCTACCGAACTTTTTCCAAATCAAGAGTCAAACAATTGCTAGTGTGCCAGTCTACAGTGACTGTTATTTTATCTTCTGAAACAATTGTTGCATAATGACCTGCCATGACAAAGAAAGGGGTCACCAGCTTTTTTCCGACGGTTTGACTTTGTTTTAATTTGGTAGACAACTGCTTGAAAGGAAACACACATTGAGCAAGCTGTCGTTTCGTTTCGGGATCGTAACAGTAAATCTAGTTTTCGTCATCTATAGCTATGTTTTATAGAGCTTTTGAGTTACTACCGGCAAATCTTTGCATCATTTTGCAGCACCAATTCCCACGAGGGAGTTTTTGAGCTTTGGTTAAGTTGTGAGGTATCCAGCGAGTATAAAGCTTCGTGACCGTTAAATGTTTATTAAGGATTTTGTGCACTTGATTGACACCGATGCCTAAGCTCGTCCGAATCCACTGGTAGGTCATTTTTTTTATCAGTCTTTATCATGAGCCGCACATCAATGATGTTGACTCCGGTCGTCACCATGGAAGGACGTCCCTCATGCAAGTCGTCAATCAGATTAATGAGAACACGTTTGAACTCGTAAAATTAGTTATAAGCAGTGCCAAGGAGAGTTTCATCATAAAAAGATCAAGCGTAGTTTGTTATAACTTAAATAGCAATGAAAGTCATAAAAAATATTCTCCCGTTAAATTCATGTTGACGTTAAACAAACATATATTTTTTTGCCGTGAATTTGTAAAAACAAGTGATAAATGAAAGCAATATTGTTGGTTAAAAGTCCCATTTTTTAAATTTTAATATGTTTTTATATTTTACAGTTTCCAAGTGGCCTGTTCTAAAAATATAAGTGTAGTAATATAATAATAATATCTTATCAACGTAGTAATAATCTATACCACTATATAAATCTATTGGCTTTGTCTGTACATATTTTTTTTCGCCTAATTTTGTGATAGATAATCATTTTATGATGCAGTGATTCACGTTCTACTATTTTATTTTTTATTTTTGTCTGTCTATCTGTCTATATGTCTTTTTATAACTCAAGAATATTTTCGACGATCAAAATGAAAATTGGTATACAATAATAAAATATAGTTGCGCACATGGTAGGCTACTGTCTGTTGTTTTACTGTGTGTCTGTTTGTCTGTGCGTGTTTTTTCTAACGTAAGAACGGTTTGACCGATTAGGATTACAATTGGTATACAGCAAGAACATTTGATTTGGTAAATGGTAGGCTATTGTTTTTCGGTTTGTCTGTTTGTTTTTCTATAACTAAAAAAGGTTTCACTGATCTTGATGAAAATTTGTGTACCGACAGTAAGAACATGTGATTGCGTAAATGATAGGCTACTGTCTGTCTATCTGTTTGTTGGTATGTGTGTATGTGTTTTTTATAACTTAGCTATAGCTGTATTTTTTATTAGTGAGTTTGTCAATATAAGTAAATAAACGTATAAAGATACAATACAGAATATTTAATTTATGTTCAATGAGACATGAGGTTCAGGGCGTATGGTTGTTTTTTATGTGACCTCTGACATATAATAGGGTTCAACTTAGATCTCAATTACCTGTTTTATCAATTGAGACATATGATAACCTTTGTACATACTTACAGTGTAATTAATGGGCGCCAACCGACAGTAAATGCCGAAAAAAGATATACAATCAAACTTAATGATGTTACAATCAAATGTTGTACAAAGAGATTAAGGTAGGTACCTGATTTCGAATATTGAACTGAGATCACTTCCCACCTATATTTGTTCTTGGTCTCTCATCTGTGGTGAAACCTCGGCGATAGGCAGTGCAGGCAAATATGTTAGAATAAATGTTGCGGGCTGAGGTTGCCTCATCAATGGAACACTGTGCACTTCCAAACCTCATAGAACCTCATAATACATAGAAACACCCAGACTCGTTGGTTCGATTCCCGCACAAGACAAACATTTATTTATTTAATTAAAAATTAACGTTTGTCTTGTTCGGGAATCTAACCCACGCCCTCAGCGCAGCGAGAAGGGTCACTACCAACTGCGCCAATCGGGCAGTCTAAAGTCAGGCAGTCTTGTGTATTTCCACACTAAAATAAGTATCACATCGATTCCGATCAGTGATTTTGAATTATAAGTACATACACACAAACCGACGTTGTGTTTTACACTATAGAAGGAAAATATCAAGCAATTGTTGACGTAACAACAGCGTGACATACGGGATCACGACGGCGGGGCGGGCGGCGCACCGTCGCCCGCCCCCGCCGTAAACTTTGTCGGCTTTTAAGCCGGCGGGACGTGACTCGCGACGCGAACTCCGCGTTTAGCGTGGCTTAACGAATTCTAATTTCCTCGGCTAATAACGAGGCTTTAGCTATTGATGCTAATATTACGAAGTAAATTATTATACTCGATTTGAGATAAAGGAGTGATTATTCAATTAAAAGACGGGACATTATAAGTTTATCTCTCGACGCGAATATTGTTTGCGGTAATTTTCACAAAATTAATGTATATTAATTTTGTGTTGTTTTAAAAGACAGCTCACTATTGTTACGTAAATGTTATCCATTGGATACACCCCTTAATTAAATAATATCGATTATTTGTTCGACATATACATCACTCTAAAAACAATATTTGGTGATGGCTTAGACTGACAACTTAGAAATATTCTTCATCATGACAATGCTAGCTGTCACACGTTGGCCGAAACACGTCGGTTTTTAGAAGGTCAAAAGATCGAATTGACGGGTTATCCGTTGTATAGCCCCGATTTGGTACCTAATGATTTCTATTTATCTCCAAGCATGAAGAATAATTTAGGTGGTTAATGTTTTTCGAACCACGAATAAGCCGTTGATGCGTTCAAAATGCACGTTTTGGAGACACCTCAATCAGAATAGAAAAAAAAAATGCTATAAAAATCGGTCTCAGTATGTAACGAATGTAACCTTTCAACTAAAAGGTGGGTACCGGGTTCGGATTCTAACCAAGGCGTGCAAACTGATCGATGCGCTTTTACCTGAAGTAGACTACCTAAATCGATTGCTCGATGCCTCTACGAGCACGTTAAGTCGTCGGTTGCGGCGGTTACGACTTGATACTTCTCGATCTAAATTTAAAAAAAAATCGCCAATCACGTCACAACAACGAGATGACCAATCGTGACACGACAACAACACGATCAAGTTAATGCCCGCAACCCTATAAATCGATCTGTTTTATTTGTTTGTGAATTCGGTGTTCATCTTATGCTTTCACTGTAATTGTTAGAACTGTAAATATAATAGCTGACTTACAAAACTGGACATCTAACTGAAACAAATTCAATTTTATTGCATTAAAAGTGAATTATATCTTATCGCAAATTTGATAAACACAAAGATTTCGGAATTAAGACAAAAAACACAAACCATTATGAAGTATTCACGCAAAAACGAAGTTTTGAAACAAGATAACAACTCATGGAAATCAGTTTATATGACAAAAACATTACACATATATTAAAAACCGTATTATTACATCATACGTCAACTTAATGCCCTAGTTTGGAACATCATAAAGAGGAGACAGTGAGTGAGTGTACTTAAGGAACACTTTTTCAAGCCTATTTTATGATGCGTTAGTTTTCGAGCACGTCCTACTACCTTTTTCCATGATTAGAAATATTCTAAGGCAATTCGATTCCTGACCTCAACCCGTTCACTGAATCAGCATGTAGGGTTTAAAATCTAAGATCTAAAACAAAACAGTTGAAATATATGCCCGTGCAATGTGATAACAGGGAGAAGTTCACGCGAAACAAGTCAAATGATCAAGAATAGCTGCCCCGCTGTGAAGTTCGAAAATATTGAGGTCAATTAACTACTGCGCTATCCTCATAAATCTTACAAGTGTCATCTCTTATTACCAATTCAAGATCGTACCTCAGTGCTATTGCTTTATGAACTGCAATACCGTTGCAAGTAATATAAAATAAATTTTAATTTTCTCAATAAGTCCTTATTTGAAATTGTAAGCGTATTTATATAAAAAACGAAATTATGGATCATTTTTGCATTTCACCAAAGTTGGGATGTTTCCCAACCGCAAAGGATATTAGATCACTCATCTTTACATGTATATGTCCTATATGTATGTATATATATATATATATATATATATATATATATATCTGTCAGAGAAAACGCCGTCAATACAAGCGAATATTATAGACAAACACAAAGTATCTGGGATGTTAAAGTTCTTTAAAACATAAGCAAACGTTAATTCAGCTTATACACGCCACCGCCAGCGCACGTTCACGTAAACGAGCTTTGAGTTTAGCCGACGCAAAGCAAGATTAGTTTGAAATTCGCTTTTATTTTGATACAACAAAGAGGATTTTTTCTGATTTTTATGGCCGCCTACTACAGTGAGAAATATTAGAATGTCTTGAAATCATTGTAATGTCTAGAGTATATTTTATTTGGACCATCGACTATACGTAGACCGTTAGCCACAGTGTTCATCACTTCATGCTTAACATGCTATTATTGAAGTTGTAACTAGCAATACAAAATAATTAAGTGTTTTTTAGACTATAAGTGTGATAATACTCTCTAGGTAGGCGACATCGATACCATCTAATTTAAGTATTAATAAAGTAGTTTTGACATAATGGTAATACAGTCAAATGCACTTTTTATTTTAATGTGTTTATTACAAACTACTTTGTTGTATTTAATACGGAACTAAATTAACTTATTTTCTATAATTTTTTTTTTGAACGACTAGCTAAAACAAATATATTTTTCTAGGCGTTTACAACATGTTAAGATGTTTATTATTGAATGGTAATATATAAAAAAATTGTCATAACAAAATGTTGCAACTCTTAGAGCTTTGCGTACCCTGTTTGAATCTCTGTGCACGCCCCTGGACTTTTCTAATACATAACTTTTTGTCATTAAACGGTGACTGCATACAACCTCGAATGGTTTTGGATCCAATTGATATTGATGTTGATGAAATAGTACATTCAATTATTTGATTCTCTTACGCACCAACATAATTCAAAAGGTTACAGTAGTATTTACTTTATAAATAAGATATTCTTAAACGTCAATTGTTTTCATCTATCTTTTGAGAGGAAATTTAATTATTTACCGATACTGCATAAGAAATGATAATTTTAATTGCTTTGTACTTCCTAAGTCAACTTTGAAACTACGAGGGTGAGTAAAGTACAAGCAATCGCAATGAACAGGCGCCACCAGTTTCAATTTTTTCCTGCTATTACCATTAAAAACAAATTTACTTTAAAATGCTTAGATACCGATATAATTTAGAGTATTGTTGTTGATAAAAAGATGTATGCGTTGCTTTGTATTCAATATGCAAGTTAACAGCAATTGCAGTAATCTGTAAGCATATTCTTACTTTACTAACCGACGAATTATTTAGGTAATTTAGGATTGTAGAGAATGCTAGTTAGTGTAATGACAGTGTAGAACGTACTTTCTAAAAAAAACTATTTATTATAACGGCCTTTTACAACCGGATACATAACTTGTTTCAATTCTTCATTCCAACTTTTGAAACGGTGAATTTATCACAAAGTCATTAATTAAACATAGAATCCGATGAACACTCTTTCAATCGAACCAGCCTCTCGAAGTTCTCCTTCTACTGTAGACGGCGCGGCAAATTTTTGCGGTGCCCAGAGCGACCTTCCGTTCATTTGAATCGATTTGCAATTTAATTACTTCTGCAGGTTTATTCGGATCGAGCGTAATCCGAATAAAATATGCGGGCTTAGAACTTTCGCATGACAATTCGTTAATAAATATTCAATTTGAACGATTCGTAGGCTATCGCCCAGAGTGATATCGCCCAAAAAATATCATGAGGCTTTCGCCGACTACGTTGTTCATGCCCACGGTGTGGTGCGATGGCATGGCATTTTTCACGCCCATTTTTCACGTCAGTACATGAAACTCGTATGACGACGGTAGAGCGGGCGTTCACGAACCGTTCTATCTCTCATTGTATAGATTTTATAATTCCATTTTCATATTAGAGTTGCGCTGTCACGTCGGCAAAACTCTCTATCTGCTTTTCAAGAAGTAGAAATAAAATATGACTGTAAATAAATATCATTTAAATAATTAGCATTATTTTGAATATTTTGTGAATTGTATCAAAACTAATATTACACATATGTACATTCTGTGATTGTTAGAATTTCATCTATTTCAAGACGAATAATAATAATCATTTTTTATTTCCTCCACAATAGTTTACGAACATTATATTACAATGTAACGATAGGAATTTTGGGGGAACCGGAACCTAAGCTATAGTAAACTTGTATTATAAGGATCGTATTAATAAACGTCACTCAAATGATGTGCATCTCAAGAAGTATTGTGGGAGCGAGATATGTATTATTTTTTATAGCAAAGCACTATAATTGTCTTGCTCTTTCCATCCACAAGATAGAACGCCGTACTTAAGCGTGCTTTATTAATACAACCCCAGGTTTCCAAGCACCGACACTTTGAACATCTCGTTAACATCTGACACAATTAAATTTCTACAATTTTATTCAAGTGTCGAATTTAATAATTAAAACAGAGATGGGTAAAATGAAAACTTATGAAATACAGTATAACCTCGATAACTCAAACCTCGGTAACTTAAAAACCTCTATAACTTCAAAAAATAATATGTTCCCTTCCCATCAGAGCCCAAAACCTCTATACCTTAAAATACGCAACCTCTATAACTTAAATAAGTAATCTCTGTATTGGCCCTCAGTAACTTAAAGAAATGTTTCCACAACCTCTATAACACAAAATTTTTTGTCAATGAGTCATTTTGAAAGAGCGTGCAAAACAAAAGTTTTAGGTATTTATTGCTTGCACGTGTTCACTAGTTAAATTGTTAACGTAAACAATACATATGTCACCTATTGTTTGCTTTTTCGAAATTCTTTAAAGCTTTGCGGCGGTTAGCCTTAAAACATAAGTGAGCCTTGGATCACAAGTTTTTGATCATTGTCCTGGAAACATCGCTTTACTTACTGTGTGATAAAATTGGCTTAAAATGAGTTCAAAAAGAAAACTAACAATACTCACATACGCAGATAAAGGATGGAACAAGGGTACATACATACATATGTACATACCTACCTCTATATTAACTTATCCCTAACATAGACCCTTGATAACTTAAAACCTCTATAACTTAAAATATTTTGTGTTTCTCTTGGACTTTAACTTATCGAGGTTCGACTGTAATAGACAGGTTGCGTGTGAAAATGAGAGTACACACTTATATATGTATATATATATATATATTGTTGCCTGTTTATTGTTAATGTGTACAGAATGCGTATGTAGTGTGTATATACTATATGTCGACGAATAATAACTATATTGACAACGATATGGGTGGAACTTTCAAGTGGGCACGCCTGACACTAATCGATATAAAGAATACAATAATGTTTGTCTTCGTCCATACGTTTACGATCTTAGTGCGATAAGATAGCAGTGAATAGTAACCTTCGTATTTTCTACCTTACAAAAATGTATATTTTCCAAAATTTTGTACTTGTTTAGGTTGTACAAGTACAAATACAGTACCCCAGAACCAATACTATCACAGTTAATAGTACGTATAGTACAGAATCTTCATCGACGTATTGATTCGATGCTGTATTTTATTATTATACAAAATTACACATAAGCAAACCTACGCTAATTTCAAGAGATTACGAATTGTTATTGTAACTTTGTTCTTTGAAAACCATACTAAATTAGAATAAAGCCTGCCCGCAGGTAAAAGCTCTTTCGTGTCGAGTGTTTGTTCACGAATTATATGCAAATACTAAGAAATATCACAAGGTTTTATTAATATATATTCAAATCCAGTTCGACAATCAAACTAATGTTAACAAACGAAAATTCGAGACCGGGTTCATAATAATGAACCCGGTCTCGAATTTTCGTAACCTAAATACAATGATATTTATTCCAACAATTGGGAAAAATGAAATAAGGGCGTAATTGGGTTTCTCTGTAATAATAAAAGCATTTATTGACACAACATGTTTATATTTTTCCGATTACATTTTACGTTAAAAAAATATACACTCACCTGTAATAATAAAATAAACAACATTTAAAGCCTTTACTTGAGGTTTTTTTTTATGTTTGAATATCGGTAAGTTTATCGCTAACAATATTTTACTCTGTGTATGAAGAAACGTCAATGTCTCTGATGTGACATTTGATGGTCTTTGTCGATAGCGCAGCAAAGGTTTTCTTTACAGTGCAAATTAGCACGAATATTTATATTCGATGAAATATTTTTCTCTCCGCCTACATGAATTGTAATTTGTTTTTATTCAAATTAAAATTTTCGACAAACCTAATAAATTTCGTGTATTAATTTTAGCTTCACATTAAAAAAAAATATGTACATTATAAAGAAAACGTAAAAATATACACGTCACATATACAAGGATAGCTTTTTACTAATAATAGTAAAATTTAAACCAAAGCTTCGTAAAACCCTTGAACGCTTTGAGCCCAGTTTTCGCGTAGAATTAAAACATAGACAGGGCTGCGATTAAAAGGTTTACTTACTGTAGATGGAAGGAAGATCAAAACGAAAGATTTTTTTGCTAGTCTATAGTGAAATAAGCGTACATTATGGTATCGAAGTATTTTTAATATGCACTGAAAAAAAATGGGGACTATTATTCTTTAGATAAAGGTCGGAAACTCTGTTATTTTTCTGCTTTAAATAAATAAAATCGTTAGTGTGTTCAAATGTTGCACGATAAATGGAAGTTCGACCATCGCTGCGCTTCCCCCAAGTCTGTGAAAAAAATGTAGCAACGTGGAACAAAAAATAACGCGAGGAAAAACCACGACACATCTGGGCCACTTCATACGTGTGCAGAACACGGAAGTGCTGTTTCGGGTGACGGTGAACTTTCGTTTTTTCCTCGGCCGTATCTTCAGTTTCATAAGATCTGTCTTCGGTTCGATCCTTCGCAGTTCTTATATTTTTTCCTCGCTTCGATCGCTGACGTTTGTCTTGGCGTATATTCGAGGCAAAAAATTTGGTTATCGAAAATTCTAGATCCGAATATCAATCGGGACATTCGGGGAAGGTTATGCCCACGTCTACGATATAATTCATTTTATACCAAGGGTTTGATGAAACGATTCGTATCGTAAACACTATTGAAAGTGATTTTTACTGAAAAATGCAGCTTGAACGTGTATTTTTCTGAATCCAAATCTATTCATTTTTAAATTGAAATTAACAAATTTTTTTAGGTCATAAACTATCATCTAAAAGGAAGGACCATCAAATTATTATGAACTAACTTTCGCCCGCAGTTTCACCCGTACATTATTTAACCCATTTTAGAAGCGCTTGTGGCGTTTAATCATATTTTTCCTACACGACCATTTTAAAGATGAAACATAGCTTAGATTTTAATTGGGACCCTAAACTATCAAACTATGAAAACTCCATCAAAATCCGTACAGCGGTTTTTGTGTGATGTGGTAACAAACATACAGACAGACACATATTCTAATAACTTTTGTTTTGGCTTCTATTGCTCTAATAAAGACCCCCATATCAGTTTCTTTTAAATATTTATAATTTACAGACATCAGTATTTTATAATTTTAATATATATATATATATAAATGTTTTCTTTCAATACGTCGTCATATAACGGAAACGTCACCCGAAAACTTGAACATTGATAGAACATTATGAGATCACAAGAGACAAAAAAATCACAACCTTAAAATAATCAAGTAAAAACCAAACCGAATGCTGAATCAAACGCAAGTCACAAATCGAAAATTCAAACCATTCATGTGAACGGTGCGGCCGTTCGCATTCACACAAAAGTGTCAAATTGAAACTTTTGTGTCTCGCAAGAGAGATTTACATTCAATGTATATCCTGTGCGTGTGCGGCACTCGGGATACATTAAATATACCTATTTTCGGTAGGAATTATTTGTAGGACGACGATGACGTAATAAGATTAATTGGGAGGCCCGGAGATGATCGCCGACGTATCTCCGGGCAACAGGCGACGTTGAGAGCGAAAGCGAATTGCGAAATACGCGATCTTCGGCACGAAATACATATATCTCATATTCATTATTCGGCGAGCGAACAAAATAAATATAAGATGTTTGCACCGAGAAAATCGAGTCGCTCAAAAACTGCCGAACGAGACGGCTCGAAGAACACTTCTCGTCGGCGCGACCGTCGCTGGGTTCATCCCTTAAGCGCGTTGGAAGGGCGCAGGGCGGGCGGTCTGGGCGACGTTCCCGCAAAGTGTTCGTCGAGGCGGACCTCCGACAACCCTTAATACATAACAGCGAGAACTGAATTACCATAATTAAATACATGCAGCATTTTAAGTATGCTGGATTGAGTAACCCTTGGCGTAATAAAATTGTACCATGATCTTGTCCCAACGCGCTATGTTCATAATAAGAGTAGTCGATTGACACTGAAATATCAGATATGAAAGCAAAATTAAAATCGCTTAAAACCAGCGTACTGTAAGTCATCAATAATGTTTCGAGATTTTTTCTTGGGTAATTAAAGTGGACATAAATATTTTAGGGTTCTGTTACATTTGTTAATCTAAAACATTCATATGTTGTTATGTAGGAAATAATATCAGTGCACCTTATTCAAATAAAAAATGATATTACAAGTTTCTAAGATTTAATATTTAAATAAAAAAAACTACGGCATTTATTCGGTTTATCAAATCCATTATTTAAAAAATAGCATTGATATTCTTTACGTTTTAGAACACTATTTAAACATAAAACTTTTACAGCAATGTTCTTTCTACGTTTTATGAGGTTGTTTTTAAATGAAAAAATTTACATCAATATTCTTACATTTCTGAAATTGAGTTTATAATCTCTACATATAATAAAGCGATAGAGAAAGAAATGTCTACATGTAAAATATTTATAAAAAAAAAAAATACTCTGAGGGTATTAGGACTGTTGACAGAATATTTGCAATGGCTCTCAGAATGTTTGTTTGTCTGGGCATTTTTTCAGGATTTCCGTAGAAACTACTGAACAGAATTTAATGAGATTTGGTAATAGTTTATGCCACGGTGTAACATATAGCAATACTTTTTATCCAGTTTCGCTACTATTTTTTTCGCAATATATATATTTTGAATAGAATCGGAATTCAAATCGAAACCAGGAAGCAGGCACAAGGTCAGAACTGTAGTTGACGACTTGATAAGACGTTTGAATTCCTTCTTACTCGTGCGGGTGAAACTACGGACGAAAGCTAATAAATAATGTTCTGAAATTCGTGACTTATTGAATGGAATAGTATTCGAGCAACTTCTTTACGCGCAATACGATGAATTTATTGGAAATCTAAATCACCAATACAATACGTTTATTTTTGTAATGGAAAATTATACGGATTATTGCAATCGTCTAATATGAGATTTTTGAATTGAATTCGCAAGCTACTCGCTTGAATGAATATTGTAGTAAAAACGAAGTAAGGAATTTCATACAAACAAAATGCTCATAATACTTTATGAGGTATGTACAATAAAATACTTTTGAAGTACAAAAAAATTTTGAAGAATAAAAGAGAATTAATAATTTTGAGTAAAATCGAATTTTGTAACTACATGAAAATAGTTAAATTTGAAAAATTTTCAAAGAATTGAATTTCTGAAATTTTGTAAAATTTGAAAGTAAAAAATCTTAAAAAACTCGTATATATAACAACTATAAGTTCTACATGGCAATGTTAACTTATGTCCAACATAAATTACACTACTCGGAACAGAATTCACCCAAACCAATATAATATAATACAATATAAACGGCAATGACAGAAGGGTGTTTCAAAATGTCATGTCCCTAGCGTCAACCTCAGGTCCTCAATGCAAGGTTGTGAGGTAGATTGTGCAGCTATTTGTCTGGGTTCTCGGTTGTTTGCTGCTGGACAAGCTCATGTAGCTTAAATCGCGGAAGGTCACTAAATGGAATGCAAATAGAAGAACTTAATTGTTCAAAGCTAACAGGGAAATTTCCGTGAACAGTATAACGCACGAAACTTTGCCGCTCTGAAATGGCTGGGAATGATATAACACGCAGGTATTACTCACCCCGAGTTACTAAGTTTATATCATTCATGCCTAAGGTTACTCAGGCATGAATGATATAAACTTAAGTTCATTGCCACACGTAAGATATTCTAAGATCAAGGCTCTTGGTTATAAATATTATTGATATCGTTATGAGACGGAAAATTTAAAAAATAAAATGAAGTTTAAGAACACTAAAAAACACGCTTTAATGATAAATCGAATTAAAAATTTAAAAATAATTCGTAATAGAGGAATAAAATAATGAACGAAAAATATTAGTGCTGTTCCGAGACAAGCGTGGGGTGATCGACAAATTAGTTCTCGAAAATATTCGATCGATATGATTAGTCCAAAAATGGTACGAAAGATATGGCACAAAGCGCTTAACGCTTTTTTCGCAATAATATTACAATAATATTATTTTTTTCATTATTTAACAACTGTTAAAAGGAGGACATGGAACGCAAATTTTGTTTTATAAGTGATTTTTTTTCTAGAAGTCGGTCTAGAAGTCGGAAGGCAGAGGAAGTGGCTCTCAGACTAGTAAATACATGTTTTACATTCACATGGCGTGTAACCATAATGGACTTATTTTACTTATCGTAGCCAAAAAAGTTACACTTCAAAATGACGAAATTTTTAACTCAATGGAAATGAAATATAATTAATAAATTTCATGTTTAACGAACCATACATGATAGGTTTCACCTATATAAAACATTTTAAGCTCATTAAACAACGATTTTTGCATGCATGATCTATATGCACCAACACATAACTTTTTTTTTAGTTTACTTCACGATAAATAAGACAGCAATCGCAATGATGTCATACGAAAATTAGATTGCCATAAGAGAGCAATAAAATAGAAACGAAAATATTTATAACCCTCTATGGAATATTAACCATTTATACCTATACTCTTAAACGAATTGTTTTATTTAATAGATTCAGTTCCGCGAAGCAATTTTGTTAACAGGAAATGTACATATAATTTGAGTACCTGTAGCATTCTACAGCTAAAATTAATTCCTCTCAGCTGGCGTTTGGCCAAAATACGTACGCCGTGCTCCCAGGAAATGCTCATTACAATACAATTTCATATTGAATTACGGAGCTCGGCGGGAAGTATTTACCCGTTGAAAAAGAAAATACAGTTTTATTTATCCATCTAATGACCTGAATTTGGCTTCATTTTTTTCAAGCAAAATCACAAGTATGGAGTTCGATTTCTTTTCTCACTCACCTTTTTTTTTATCACGAATCAAGTATATTTCTTTGGATTTTACCTTTAAAAGTCTATTAAAGCTTTCATATACCTTCGGACCGAAATGTAACGAATATACACTTAGCGTGTTCCAAAGACATTCGACATTCGCTGAGGCAATCTCACCTCCTCTCAGCCGGAATGAGGACGTCTTCAAACGCTTTCGAATGAAAGGTCTTGCGTGAGCAAGATCTCCGGGCCGAGTATGAAATTGGTGGTGACTCAAGTACAACGAAATTTTAATACATCTATATGAGAAGTTGGCGGAGCGTCTGTAGCTCTTATTATGCAAGCGTGTATAAAATATTTATATTAAATTAACCATTGATTTATTGTCAGTTTACTTTTAATCGAAGTGTTTTTTTTTTTTTAACTCAAACGACTTATCAAATTCGCACAAAGCTAGTCCGTGTATATAACCGGGTTCTATGTGAGGCGTAACGTTTCTCTTATAGATAAAATACTCACCACTCAAACCATCACTTTATACAATATCGCCTAAGTGAACACCAAGGTTACTTATTTTGTCTGTGATCCACTCTCATACGAGTGCGCAATGCGGTTAGCGATTGCGGTCTGTGGCTTGGCTTTTCTAAACTACAGAGAGTGTACATTCTTACAAATTGTTTGAAACACATATCCTAATTTAACTATTAGGACATAAGCCAAGCGGAATATTTTTAGGGTTCCGTACAAAATGTTATTAACGGGATCCCATACTAAGTCTACGGTGGTTTTCTGCCTATATGTCTTCCCTGCTTTTAAAAGACTGTATCTTGTGATAAGTAATAAATAGTTAAAAATAAGGAAATATGTGTTATTATGGAGAGTAACCGAACAAGTAATAAAAGAAGTAAAAAATAAAAGGGGAATCCCCACACAGAAAACGTATTCCTTTTTTTTTGAAAATGTTCTGTCCGGTAAACGGTAATACACATAAGCCTTAAACTTCATATAGTGTAAACTTATATATATATATATATATATATATATATATATATATATATATATATATATATATATATATATATATATATGTCAAACGCATGCTTTGGGACCACATTTTTGTTTTGGGTTTAACTGATAGCCTACACAGTGACGAGTCCAACCGACCTAGATTTTTTGTATATATTCTTACATTTCAACATATATGAACGATCTTCAACGTAACGCATAGTTTGAGGACTTTACAATGTAACGCATACTTTAGGGACATGTCCTCAAACTAACTGTTTAGCATATATTTTTTTTATATATGACGCATACTTCAGGACATGTTTTTAGGGTTCTACATGACTTAAAGTGGACCATATTTTTTTTATATCAAATATTGTAAAAACATATTTTATAGTATGAAGCAAAGTAAAAATGAATTTTAAAGACAAATGCTATTCATATATATTTTTTCGTCTAATCCTTCACTGAGCCCAAGTACTTGTCTGATTGCAACATACGAGATATGTATGGTGGTGGATTTATTGTTCAATGTTGATCTGATATTTATGTCATATAAAATAATAAACAAAAAAAAGTATTCATTTATCTAACATGTATTCATTTTTACTTTATGTCTGGCTATTATCTTTTTAAACTTAAGAACGGTTTGACCGATCGTGATGAAACTTGGTAAACAGTAACAAAATTTGATTGTGAAAATAATAGGCTACTGTCTGTCTGTCCATCTGTCTCCATGTTTTTATAACTTAAGAACGTTTTGAACGACTGTGATGAAATATGATGTATATAAAATATACGATAAGAACGCAATTGCACAAATGACAGACTAATACCCATGGAGTTATGAAAATGTCATCTCGTAGGGACGCCACGGTAGTTCATAACTCCATGTTACTACCGTCTGTCTCTTTGTATGTTCTTTTGTAACTTAGGAGCACTCTGACCAATCGTGAAGGAAATTGGTACACAGTAATAACACCTGATTTCGCAATCGACAGGTTACTGTTTATCTGTCTGTCTGTCTGTCTGTATGTTCTTTTATAACTTAACAATATGATGAAAAATACATACAGTAAAACATGCGATTACAGCACAAACGATAAGCTGGCGCTTTTCTGTCTGTATATTGCACTGTGAATAAGATGTGGTTTGACTAATGGTGATTAAAATGGGTATACAGTAAGAGCATGTGAATTCGCAAACAGCAGGCTACTGAATGTCTGTCTATTTGTGTGTTTTTATATAATTTGAGAATGGTTTGTCCGATCGTGATGAAAATTGCAATATGTGATTTCCATACACCATATACTATTAAAAAAATCATTATTTTTGTATTGCTTTATCATTATTAATTTGTTTTTATATAGGTGCATGTGTAGATGATCGTGAGGGCGTGCGTGTATATATGACATTTATTTGTTGTTTTCCATGATTAATAGGTTACGTAAATGTTATTTAACCTATTGTTATTTGTTTTAAAACAAAAGAAGCGTTTGATCGTAATTTATCTATGCTAATAGTTTGACAAGGTATGGTTTGTAAATTTGAATTAAAGAAATTTTCATTTCCGAAAATTTTGTCACTAATAAGAAGTTATATTATTCACAGGAAAAATTTACATACGTATGTTATAAGTTATTTTAGTCTATACATATATAATGAAAATAGGTTGTCTTTGTTCGCCAATCACGTAAAACTACTAAACGTATAGACATGGGACTGGGACCATTCGATGCGGAATGATTTGTAGATGGTTCTAGGCTACTCATTTTCCGAATTCCGTAAATCCTTTGCCATTTTATTTATAAATAAAACTACCCAGCAAGCAGGCGGGACAACTAGTTCTAATATAGATGTGTGTCCAGAAAAAATCACAATATCCATACCTTTTTATATAAAAACGTATGGACTTTGTATGGAGCGTCTCTTATTGGAACTGTGAAACTAATGCTTACATTCGTTTCGGTCAACACACAGAATCTTAATCTCTGCGTAGTCCGACACTTGGGCTTTTTATTTTGTTTTCACATCAAAGATTATGTGAATTTGAGTCTACTTTAGAATGTCACACATTATCATTAACTAGTTGGTGTCCGTGACTTCGTCCGTGTAGACTTTAGGTAGATATATGTAATAGATTAGCCTATAATACATTGCCTAGCGAAGCTAAAAGGAGTGTTCTGATTTTAGCTTGTATGTAGTTTCGATGTATGTTTGTATGTTTATCTGTTCTCGCATAACTTCTAAACTATTTACTATAATTTGACAAATGAAGTATCGCTAGAAGCATATTTGTCGTCCACTGATTATAGGCTGCGTGACGTCATACTAAATTAATATGTTATACTATAATAAAAATAAAACCTAGACTAAATAAAATATAAAGTGGCACTACACATTTTTAAGAAAATATAAACCCAACTACGACAAAATCGCACTCTGAAAAGTATGAAACATAAAATATTCTTATGTTTGCACAATATAAAATATCTTCTTGTACATGCTACATTTATTTACTATATTGCACAGCTATCCTCTAAACATTGCTATGTCTATGTATTACATTAAAATGTATATTTAAGTTGTCTACTTATATGAAAATATTGAATTGTTTGTAGATTAGAATTACAGACAAAAATATATAATATGTTCTTGTTTCTTACATTATAGAGTGCAATTTTTTCGTAATCGAGTTTTAGATTTATTTTTTATTTTATATGACTTTTTACAACATTCAAATACACAGTTAATAATACAGATTCCTTGCTTTTGTCTGCAGCACCGCCTGCGTGGATGTGTAGCTTATTTGTTATTTTCTATATCGAATAATCTTGATGTTGTTGATTCCAATCTCAAATCTGTTTTAGATTTAAGTCCAGATTTCACAATGAGTTCTGATTCGGTGATGTTCTCCATTTCAACCCTGCGTCTCTCTCTTTTCGAATTACTCTTGATACCGATATTGATTCAGGTTTCTTGCAAATTATTGCACAGAAACGCTTTTGTGGGAGATATAAAATATCATGGAGTATAACCCAGAAAACATTCTACTTGTGTACTAAATTTCAATTAAGTTCGTCCTACCACTTATGCGTAATAGAGTTAAGAACAACCAAACATCGTTATAAAGTACACATATTTATAATATTACGCTTAATAAAATAATACAATGACTGATAAAGACGCAATAAAAACCACATAGTTCTTTTAATGTCCTATGAATTTTCTATCCCCAGTTCTCTTTGCTGGCTCTAACAACGCTCCTTCTCAAAGCAAAGCACACAATAAGCATGGCCAACAAAATAAAATAAAATTAATGACTTTTAAATCTTCTATTTATAAGGCATTACACAGATAAACATTGAAAAAAAGAAACAGTAATCTACATTTTATGTCATAAATTCTATTAGTTTTCTAAATTTCATCATAATTTGATAATGTGTCGAAGCGTTGCCGAGTTATAAGTAAAAAACTATAAGACCCAATAAAAATACAAACAGATTGAAAGACAAACAGACAATAGCTAGTATAAGACAAATGATATTTTCTATTAGTACAGTAAAGTTGATTAAATAAATTTAAGTATTGTTGAACTATGAAAAAACATACAACCGAACAGACAGCCAACCAAACAATACGTAACCTATGTCCGATTTCTACTGCCAAACTATTTCTGTGTCATATTTCGTCAAAATCGGTACAGCAGTTTATAGGCGTGAATATCTAACAGACTGACAGACAAAGAGACGTTTGCATTTATAATATGCAGAATGAAATTTTCGAATATAATTTAACTCATCGTGGAGTGTTAAAGAAGTTGTCAAAATAATGTTTTCAAAGAATATTTGTCAAAGGATAATTTACATGTCAGAATATATGTCAAAGAACATTTAATATTTGCACTTTTAAAAATGAATAAGTACAGGAAAATATCAAATTCAGATATACTTATTTAATAATTAAAGAATTATATTATTTCATAATTTGTACACCAAAGTTTTGCGTAAAAGCAAACTATACAACATGGAAATATGTATATATAACTGTTATTTCGATCGCTTTATCTTAGTATTTTATATTATTATACACTTAATATTTTAAAATGTACATTGTGTTCAAAATTGCAAGCTATATCAAAACTTATTTTGAATCATGAAATTTTAGAAAGAATTCTGACACGAAACTAGAAGGAATTAAGAAACGTAACTAAATTTCTAAGGATGATTTTAAACAGTAAACCTAAATATGAAATACATGTCATATTTAGAAAATAAATAAAATTCGTTATTAAGCACAAATATCTCTATATTTTAATATCTCATTTTAACACATTTTGTTGTCGACATTATTAATATTATTATTTCATAGCGTCACTTATTTTAAACATTTATTTCGAAACAAGACTCATTTAATTTACGTGTCTAAACAAGACTCATTATATTTCCTTTTAATTATGACTATTACTTTGTAGATATGTTCTATTCAAAATTTTAGATTTTGATAAAGTCGTGATATGACACTGATCAGATTAAATAAAAAGTACCTAGCTAAGTGACTGGTTGATCTATAGGCCACGCCAATAGATCAATCAAGTAATGAAACGCTTGAAATTTAGATACTTGTGTCGCGACTCAGGCGACAACCTAGGCAATGTTTTAATTTTACAATTAACATGGCCAGTTTAACCGCTCAACTGTCGCCTTTTCACAATTATTCATTTCATATTGAAGAGTTTGCTTGTCGAGTCTTAGCTCGACAAACAAACTTTACAAAAATTACATAAAATATTACGTTTAAATTTTTAATGAACACTGCTTGTGATTTATTAAGTTAACTTTGAATTTTCCTTTATTAATAAAATTAATTTATTTATTGAAAATAAAAAGAGACAGAGAAAAAATAATAAAATAACAACACATATCTGAATCCCGATTAATTTTAACGAAAACTATTTTGAATTACCACTTAGAGGGGCTTTTTCTGTTTAAAGCACTTCATGATTTTTATCTCAAATAATATTATAAGCAAAAAAGTACGAATTATTCAATTGCTATTTGCAATGTTCACTTCTTTTTACTTATTTTTGATGGAAGGATAAACATACCACAAACATAGAAACTTAACGAGCCCAAACGAGCATCTAACATAAGTCGATATTTTAGAATCTAAATTTTAGATTAACGAATACTTGAGTACATTAAACACGTGCTGTTAGTAGTTCAAGGAAATATTGTACCAATACTAGGGAGACTATCATTCACATCAGAATTTAAGGAACTCATTTAATTGTTTAATTAACGTGGATTAACTTGTATTTGTTGTATTGTTGTATTTCAATTATCTGTTTTATACATTATTATCATTATTCTTTTTTGCACATTTATCTTATATTTATTAATTTCTATTAAAATAATGTTATATGCTTATATATTATGAACCCCATATAAATATTAACTAATTGATACAATATAAGCAAAATAATTCAGATGTAAAATAATAATTTAATATATTTTTCATATACCTTCATTTATAACTGATCTTATAAATTGTTAAATAATAAAATATAGTGTTTATAGGGAGGCACTACGTACATGCAACAGATGCTGAAAAATTTTTTCATAAAACATCATCGTGGTACATACTTCGACAGTTCTTTAAAACACTAACGTTTTTAATATTTTTCTGATTACAGAATAATTTCAGAAATGATTACTTCAAAAGTAGCATAAATTGTCCTTCCTTTATTTTTTAAACCGTATGTCCAAAAGTATGAAAAATAATAAAGCTAATAAATAAATACTTTCAATGAAAATAATTTTGAATGTGATCGAATAATATACTATTTATGGGCATTTCCGAAAACTGCGCTTCTGAACCAAAGGACATAAGTGCCATGAAGATACGCTCTTTGCTGATGCACTTTAATTTACTTTTTTCATATTTGTATATTATTAATTTAGATTAGGCTGTTTGTACTACTACCTTTTTATATTTACTTTTTTTGCTGTTATCTCTCTCTCTATCTCTATTCATTTTTGTATTTATGTGCTGTATAAAATAAGCAGTTAAATGAAATAAATAAGTATTATGTTAAACTTTAACATTCCGAATTGAATTATTTATATATATTACGTTATTTGTATTAGATCATAATTATAATGAGACAAACATACATTATACAACAAAATTTTACTCGTATAGTCACCCTCTTAGAAACGTAAAAACACGTGTTGTTTTCTTCAAAGATGACAAAGAGATTCCCGCTTATTTTGAGTGGTGCACACCGCCTTTCGGCGGCGGCGGCGGCGTCTTTGATGTGATCATTGAAGTTTATACTATTTGGATTGCATTCTTTGTAAAATTAACAATTTCTGTATTAGTATGAAATTCAAACCTTTAAATAATGACTGATATGACTGATAAAATATTTTGATTTCACATTTCACTATAGCTTAAAGCATGTTTTAACATGCAGCTACACCTGACCTCGATCTGCCTCTCGGCAATTCTATCCAAATGATTGAATATGATTAGTTGACATATATCGAACACCTAAACAATTTATTTATTATAATTATCTAATTCCGCCAATATTAAATTGTTTAGTTCTACGTTTTCGTTACCAACAAACATCTTCGAAATCCGACAGTCAATCCACCAGATCAATATTAAACATGTTTTATAAACAATGTATGAGTTGGCGGAATTAGATAATTATAATAGCTGCATGATGCATGCAATAAATGCAGGCAAATGTCTACTATGAATTTCCGCGAATTAACACCTCATACAATACAATATTTCACTATACATTTATAATTTTTTTAATAAATATTAATACGGCAGGCCTACACAAAGGCGCGTAGCCGTCATGACAATAATACGATGTTTACGTCGTCTAATGCATGGAGTTATGAAAATGGGAGGCCACGGTAATAATAGTTCATAACTCCATGGTCTAATGTGATCTAAACGAAATTGGCAAGAATATTTATATAAAATTAAAGGTCCATCATACAACTCTTACTTTGGAATGATTTTTCAGAATACATATAAAAAAGACTTATATTTCTTGCCTTGACTGGCATTGTCCGAAACATTTCTTATAACGATTTTATTTCTTGGTACTTATACCTGTTCAGGTAGTGTTATTTTTAATTAAGTGCAGGCTATTTTTTGGAATCGGTTCTTATCTTTAAAAAAATATGTCATAATCATCATTTAGAATAAAAACTAATAACAAGAATCATGGCAAGTAAAAAAACATGAATCTGATACCCCCGACGCAAGAATTTTCCGTATTTGATTTTCTATTTTTCTAGCATATTTTATTAAATGATTTTTTAAATCTTCTTGTGTCCATCTTTTTAGTCCACTTTTTACGCAGTCAAATTTTTATTTTCTTATTAATTTATTTATTAACTAATTTGTAACGCACCGGTGAAACGCAAAAGAAGGATTACATGTGTTTACTTGTTTGCATATATGTCCGTTCCTATATTCCCTCATAACTATTAAACTTATAAACCTAATTCGATTAGATTTATTTCGGTGGCGCGATTGTCACAGTGTGTATTAAAATAAAATTACAAAAAATCAAAATAGCCAATTCTTTTCTTCAATTTAAGCGTTTTTAAAAATTTGTACTTCCTAACACATTAAAAATGAAGGATATTTTCAAAGAGGATTACAAAAATATATAAAATTTATTCGTTTAGAAGTAATTTAAAATTACAAATGGTAATAAAGTGAATTCATAACTTCTACCATTTACTTTGACCAGTCACATTATTCTAATTAATTTCCCAACGTCTTCTATGACCGGCCATCATGTCTTTTTACCTGACGGCACAATAGCAAAAATATTATTACATATTTTTCACACGCATCTGGGTATGTCTATATGTAGGATTTTTTATTCTCTTGAAACATGCTATCAACTACACAGATTTTGGTTAATGAAATGTCTATCGATTTTTCTAAGCTAGGTTAATCAATAAGTCTAAGCTCGGCTATGTTTTATGAAACTAGAATCGTGATTAGCAGTCTTAAAATAAAAGTAGCACTAAAGAAAGTAAAATTGCATAGCTGTGGAGTGACATATCGTTGAATAGGTCTTACAAAATCAAGATGATGTTTCCAAATCTATTTTACAGGAATAAGTTCTGTTTAGTATTTATACGAACAGAAATATTAACGAATAACAATATATGAATCAAAGATTTATCACGATTATTACAAATAGAAACGACGTTGACATTGCTAGTGAAAGGAAAGCAATCTTAGAATATTGTTAAAACAGAATTAAGAGAAAAACAATAAAATAAGTCCTGATTGCGAAAAGTGAACAAAAGATCTCAATAAAATGAAAAAATATATAGATTTTTCAATACATAAACAAATCAAACGAACCCAAATAGGATGAGTTTCTTTTGAGTAGCTTAGAAATTCCTATACCTACCTTCTGAAATTTTCATTAAAAACTTCATTAGACCCCGGATAACTAACAAGTTTCAAGTTTTCCTTAAGAAAAATCAATCGAACCCAAACACGGTGAGTTTATTATGTGTAGCTTGTGAGCTCCTTTAACTATCTTTCGAAATCATCATTAGGCCCTGGGCATCATGTATGATTAAAGTCTTTGTTAAGAAATATCAAACGAATCCAAACACGATAAGTATATCATTTATAGCTTAGAGTTCCTATGACCATCTTTTGGGTCTGATAATAAATTGTTAGACTCTGTACACCAAACAAGGTTATTGTTTTTGTCAAAACAAGCCAAATAGAGCCTAACACGATGGGCTTATCATATTTAGTTTAGGAGTTCCTATGGCCATCTTCGGTCTCCATCATCAGACCAATTCGATGGTATCATCATATTTCATTGTCACCTAACTTTCATATGTATACCAAATTTCAGCATAATCGGATAGTAGTAAGTGGTTGAAAATTGGTTTTGAATTTTGGAACGGATAACATATATTCATATGACTATTACAAGTTAATAAAAAGCTTATCAAAATATATATCTATCAATTCATAAGTTTTGTTTTACTGTTTAGAAATCGGTTCCTACTATATTTGTTCTCATTATATGATATATTAGCTTACAAATATGCACATGAAACAATAGCGAAATGTTAATAGTTTATTATTTCAAAGAGTTTCTTATTAATGAAGTAAGTATTCTTAGCATCTGTTGATAATTCGGTTCAACAGAAAAAAAAATACGCAGACAACGTCAAATACCAATGATAGTACTAGCATTGACGTTGTCAAATTGGTATTGAATCTTGCTCCTCGCATCTAGTTATAAAAGATGCATCTCATCACTTTTTAAATTTTGTACCTTGCTCTATAAAAAGTTTCATACAAAATTGAACCCCCCTTAACTCTGATGTAATACAAATTAGACGCACATAGACACACGCAACTGCATAAAAACTAAATGTGAATACTAATAATGAATATTGCTACTAAAGAAATAAAAAAATAATGATTGTTTTTTCATTTTTCTCATATAGTGTGTGGAAATAACACAGGATGTATTTTTTTGCAATCACAGGTTCTTCTGAATGTAACTAATTTTTATTACGATCGATTAAACAGTTCTTAAGTTAAAAAAAGAACATATATACGTACAGGTAGACAGACAGACAGTACACTAACATATTCTAATTGATCACCAATTTTATCACAATAGATGGAACGGTTCTAAGTTATAAAATAACACACAGAGAGACAGACAAAGAGTAGCCTATAATTTGCACAATCACATGTTTTGACCCTACACTAATTTTTATCGATATTGGTCACGCCGTTCTTAAGCTATAAAAGAACATACACACAGACTGCCAAACACACAGACACACAGTAATCCATCATTTACGCAAGCATGTTTTTCCAGACCTATTTTCATTAAGTCAGTCACGCCTTAAGTTATAAAAACATATATATAGATAGACAAATAGACAAACAGTAGCCTATTATTTGCGCGATCACATGTTCTAACCGTAAGCGATTTTCAACAAGATCGATTAAATCTTTTCAATTTATAAAAGATGATACAGACAGACGGACTGAGACAGTAGCTTATTATTTGCGCAATCATATGTTCTGAGTGTACATTAATTTTCTACACAGATTGGACAAATCATTTTAAATTATAACAAAACATACAGGTAAACCGAGATACAGACAGACAGACAAACAAACTGTATATTATCATTTATGCAATCACACGTTCAGGTCATAACATAAAGGTAAACAAACAGACAGACAGATTACTGTATAACAATTTTCATCAAAATCGGTCAAACTGTTCGTTAATTATAATAAAACATACAGACAGATAAACAAACATAAACACATATATTTGAAAAATGGTAGAATTGAATGTACAGACAGACGCTACAGATTTATGTAGTAGTATAAATTTAGTCGTAAAATACGGAAAACAGCCAAAAAAATAAATAAGAATAAAAAACAATTATTATATACGCAAAAATTTCAAAAATAAATACACCATAACATTTTTTGACGTTATAAATATAAAACTCTCACAAAATTGTGAAGCCTAGATACAAACAAACCCCAAAAATATACATTAGTCCTTATTTTAATATTACAGTTTTAATAATAATTATTTTTAAATATAGAAATACAAAAACAATCATAAAATACTCGAAATATAAAAAAGAAAATTATTTTCATTCAAGCAAAGTCAGGGTAGTTGTGACTCAATGCTGAAATTCATTCTATTAAAGTTAGTCAAAATAATAACAATTATTAAGAAACTTATCTAGTTGTTACCTGTAAAAAAGAGCGAAATGGCATTGAACCCTTGAAATGTTCACACTTGACCAGTTGTCTCAAAGCATGCGTTACATAGAATGGGCTCAAAGTATGCGTTTGATATAAACATACTTTGGGGACAGTCCCCAAAGTATACAGATGTCCCTGAAGCATGCGATCTATCGAAAACTGTCCTTGAAGTATGCGCTACATATATATATATATATATATATAGTATATATATGAAAGTCCCAGTACCTTTGGGATATTACGATCTCTTATTAAATTAATTATAACAAACCACTTCCATCTACCAGAAGATTGTGCACTTGAGTATCAACCTTCGTCACCTTTTTCTCTATTCTTTTCTATCTACAGTTTATTCACTTGTTCTTTACGAGATTGGATTCGAATATTCTATTCTACTCTAATTTTCAATCACCGCAGACCCTCATTTACAAAACTAAAGCACGAAGGTCGGATGCCTCACATGCCACCTACTCCTAGGTCCGCTACTACACCATCCCTTACATCGAAACAAAAATCTAGCTGAGTAAGTTTTTTTGTGCACAAACTTCCAACAATTCACAATCTCTGTAGCCCTGCCTATATATGTGGAACGACATGAAGAATGGTTTGTCAAGATACAATATATCCTTTATGGCTTTCATTTACTATTTCAAGTTTGCATAAGATGTGTATGTGCTGCCGGGATGATTGGATTCTAATATTCTATTCTAAAATTTTAAATCAAAGCGCAGACCTTCATTTGCTAAGAATGGCACTAAAAGCCCGAAGCCGGATGCTTCATTGCCACTACTCCTAGGTTTGTGGGTCCACAATCCCATTTCTGTAGAAATTTTTGGGACTTCTGATCAAAAACTACGACAAGTAGTTTTCCTATCCTCCTCCACTTGATGTTTATTTACCACTACCTAAAGAATTCTGAAGAGACTGAAACAGGTAAAATTCTGAGATTACGGGTCAAGGCTATATGATAGATACATTAACACTTTCAAATCTCAATGTGTTGTTGGAGCTAAAAGTATGTGTGATCTGACGTTACCATGAAGAAACTCTTTCTATTGATCAATTCTGATCCTTTTTTCTCAACTTCTTGCTTAGTCATCAGCTGTTGGTAGTAGAGAGCCGAACTGATCGTTTTGTTCAACGGTAAAAGCTTTTCCAATCCCACCATACATTTGGTATCAACTTATTACAGAGTTAATCTGAGTTCCGCTTTCATCTATGGAGCTTGCTTTCCCTTTTGTCTAGTCGTTTTCCACGTTCTGTTAGGTAGTCCATTTTTATCAGTAGTGATCAATATACTCAAAAACGGTTTTGGTTTAATGAATCCATTTAATTAAATGATGTTTCAATACAGAATCGCAAATGAATACACGATTCATTAAATTTCTTCACGTGAGCGCGTATTGGACCCGAGTATCAAGCTTCTTTATGTATCCAGTTTTTTAAATAAAGTCAAAACTGTTTTGTAGTCAATTACCAGATCTTCAATATAGTCGTAAGAACTAATATTCCGATCTTACTCTACTTTTCAAAATGGCATCGACTTTATTCGTATTAAGTAAACTAGAACGAGGCTTATCTTTGACATTAAAATTACCGGACAGAAAAACACTTAAATAATTTTTGTGCTATTTTTCAGAAACAAACTATCCAAATTTTTTTGCGGCTTGTTTTGCATTTTACCTTTTTGTAATAAAAATTTTAGAATGCATCTAATTTTAATTTAATTTACTGATTTTGGTGATCAGAAAAATAATAGAAAAATGGCGGGACACCTTTCTTAATCTTTATTTTACTTTTTTAAAATGTCATCTATTTAAAGGTATCAAAACTAGCCAGACACAAAATAGCGCACAACCAAACGATTTTACTGCAACTTTTACTTATAAAATGCCAAACTTTATCCCCAACCTAATATAACACAATTATATTGTATGTTTGTACGAGACCATTAGTGCGCTAGTCCGACTCGCGCTTGTGGTTTTTTCTAAACGTGAATATAAAAAATGCATGGACAGAATAAAACATCATGCCGAATACATCACCGTAGTTCGGCGTGTTTATACGCACCAACAATTTTTAGTTACTATAAGCTTATCTCAGACCAGAATTATCATGCGCGTTAATCAATACGCGTTCAGCATTAGTTTTGTATTCAATTTATTGTAAAACTTTTGGCTCTACCACAGCTGGGCTCGGGTAGCCATTGAATAAGTTCTTCGTATTTTATTTTGACTGATGACGTCGTATCTATCATGATCCCGATCCCGTTCCTGCTCGCTTGATCTACGTATCGATCCAGGTTCAGTGTTGATTCAATTCCGATCGAAATATTCCATTTTAAGGGTTTTAAATTTTTGCGTAGGAAATAAAGGGATATTTTAAATGAATGAAATAAATAAAAATATATGTAACTCAATAAGCTCGTTTAGACTTCCAGTGAGTCCAATCGAGATTGGTTCAGCTGTTCCAAGGTTGGCTCGAACAAACGGAATTACAAACAAATAATTTAAACATGATTGGGTGCTTGCTTCACGCATAAATAACTTAAAAGAGCAGTTTATTTTGGAATCATAATTTTATTTATACATGGATAAATCGGTTTGGATGAGCACATAACTTGTAATGAGATTTAAATTGTACAAATCCTATCAATAAGTGAACGTCCGTCCGTACTTCAAAGAGTTATTTCGCATTTGAAGGTTTAGCTTAATACCAATGGTAAAGGTAAGATCGTAGAACTTCCATTGCGTTATTATGAACTCAAATTATCTTTTCATTTTGTATTTATTTGTCTCGCAGATGGTAAAGAAACTTTTTTTAATTACAATGTAAATTTCATTTTAATTTCATCTAATTATGATGAAATAATTAACTGGCAAAACATTGTGATGAATAATAAACAAAACATTTAGTAATCTCGGATCAGTAATTATATGAGTAATGTATATGCTTTATTTATATTTGTACTTTTTTTATAAGTAAACACTTTATATTATTTAATTACATGAATAAACCCTACGTAAAATATACTTCTATGTTTATCGATATTAAGGGCATCAGGGTTGTTTACATTCTCTAATCTAAAATCTTTTATATCAGTATTAATGTATTAGCAAATATAAGCAATTGAAATGTACCATCCATTTTTTAAAATTACACTAACAATTATCACTTAACCATATACAGCTTCCAATAGTACTGACATATTTTCGGTAAAGCATATATCGAACGCATACTGCACGTAAATCAATTAAACTCCTCGTTTCACAATTTTTGCTGTTTCCAAATAAATTATGAGTCGCCCATGCGTTATTGCCCGCGGCGACCGTTCCAGCTGCAGCGGGCGGGGTCATATTCCGTCGCTCACCGAAACAAACAAGTTAAAATTAGGTTGTTTATTTGGAAAAAAGGCTCTTTCAAATTTATTTATTGTATATGCGACTGGGGAAGGATGTGGAAAGGAATATTATTTTAAGTGTCCGTAAGTTATTAATATTTGATATTAATTCGTCGGACACTTTTTTCTGGTAAAACTGCTAGTTTATTTTGGCTCTTTGCATAGCGTGATGTCACGTAGTATGTTGCTCGAGGACACGTCGCGCATATTCATAGAATTTTCGTTGCGAAAGGGCCGTTGGCAATTTACATGCACGGTCTTCGTTTCTCTCTTAAGTAAGTTTGAGAAAATTAGAATCTTAAATCTGGCTTTCGATCCATAATGTGAAAATTTATTACATGTAAAAGAAATACAAACGTTTAAAGAGAAATCGACATAATTAGAAATAAACTTTGTTACTCTTATGCGAAGTCACAGATTCATTTTAATCGGTGACTTCTTTACTGAATGTTTCATTCTAACCAATGATTTTGTGTCATTTTAATAAGGTAAAGATTAACCCTCAGGCTTCTTGCTTGTGAGTTCCAAATAGGTGGTAAGTATATGTTAACAAAATATTATAATGTATTTTTTCAGAATTTATTTTATAACCTTTAAAATAAAAATATTTAGTATTTGAATTTGAATATGTAGAATAGATTATTTTATGGTTTTATATATATTAGTAAGCTTAAAAAACTTTGGACTATAGCAGTCTAGTGGTCTAGAAAAGCTCTTATTTCATTTTGCAAACGTTTTCAAAAATAGCTTATTTTAGGTTTACCTTGTTTCCACTATGGTATAGTATTCCAAAATACATCTACAAGATCTTTAGGAATCTTTAGATGATGTAAGCACCAATTAAAAGATTATTGTGTTGATGCTAAATTCCATAATAATGGGCATCTAATATTTTTTCCGCAAAACAGCTCAGTTTAAATTACAATCACTGCATATGCGTATTTCATGATTTACGTTAATGAAATACGGACCAGTACACATATACCATTTTGCGCAAAAGCTCTGCAAATAGTCGATATATACTAATAAGACGTTTTTCAGTGTTACATTCTATAGCTTCTCGTACATTCTACATTCTTAGTAATATTTGAAGTTATCTCGACGATACAGCGTCAGGTTGGTTGGTGTTGGATGAACAAACATTTAATTCGGTTGTGACAAAATATTATGTGTTATATTGCACATATTACAGGTGTCGCTATAAAATACAAATCGTACTGCGGTTTAATAACTTCGTTTAGATCTGTAACATTTTTGGTTTTGACCAATTTATTAATACGTTTAAACTTATGTTATAGAAAATCTTTAATTTATTTGTAATATCATATAAAAAAAAATAAGTAACATAACTAAAATTATCATATAATGGATATATGTATGTATTTTGTAATTTGATACATCTTCTTTTAGGCATGAAATTACGAAAAGCTAATTTCTGAATAAAAGCGATAGTTCCGGTGTATAGTAATAAATTTGAATATCTTAATTATTTTTCCGTACACAGAAGAAAGATAATCAGCACACATTTCATATGAAGACAAAGCCGTCATAGACAACCGTTTTCAAATTACGTCACAGACGATGATAACTACTTTGAAAATCGTGAAATACTCTAGTGATACCATCAACTCAAATGTACCTCGGGATTAAATCTTCACTAAAGCTGGGGGCAGTATCTACCTAATTAAGTTCAATATCCATGTTCCAGATTAGGTAAATTCTTGGAACGAATTTCATTATTCGTTTCTATTCGAGAAGGAAAGAGATTTTTTTGATGTCGACACAGAACCGATACGAATGCAGGTACGTCCACCGCCATACAAACAATGCTTTAGGGTTTGCGAACATTTTATTATTCCACTCCGATCACTTGAAAGATTGGAGCTGTAGGGAACAAGCGTTTGGCTTTCACTAGTGTAATTTTTAATGATTTAAGGCTTTTGTACGTGAAGTCCTGCAAGAACGATTTTTTTTAAAAGAACCACATACTTAATGCTTTGAATGCAACCAAAATATTTCTTATTACCATTACTAAACACAGTCCAGTTATTAGAAGATTCTAAATAACTCAATTTAGTGAATAGGATACACGTGAATTGTTTTATATCATGTAGAAAAAAAAATTCGAATAATTACTCGAATCTAATAACAAGATATATATCACCACCACTCGTATCAGGGGGAAGACTTACCAGCAGGCTGAGAGTAGGCTGATGCCCAAGGCAGCAATTTCGCGAGGGCGGCAAATTGCGCTCATAATTTTTTTATTTCTGTTTACAGAATTTAAAAAATAGGTTATATACACACACAAAATACGAGTTTCGAAAATTTGACAGGAATTCAAATATTTAACAATTTTGAAATATAATAATCCTATGGATAGTGCTAAATGCTAAATCCTTGAAAGTCTTTACATGAACAGTTGGTAAAACGTTTGTGGAAATTTACTTTAGTGATCAATATCTTTGGAATATTGCAACAACAATGGAGTTAATATCAGAAATAATATACAAAATAAGGAAAAAGACAACCAAAATGAACAAAAGATTTGATGAAACACCAAAGATGAAAATATTGAAATGGCTGCCGGTGATTATTTCAGGGTCAACGTTTCTGATTATATTATCATAAACAGACTCATATCTGAATTAGCAAGAAACGGCAAAAGGCTTATAACGGACTAACGAGAAATCTTCATTTCTTACTAAAACAGTGAGTTTATTTACCATCAGTTCTACAGTAGAAAAGTCAGTTTTAGAAAAATGTATGCTAATGATTTTGGCTGAGACTTAATTCAGGAATCCGTACACTTCCAAAGTTACCTTACTTCTGAAAATTTTTATAATGCCAATTTTGCATCATTAAAGAGTCTGTCTTTTTATTCCTGCAAGAACAAGAATCTAGAAAACGTTTATCAAACTTGAATAGGTACTTCGTATGGCTCTACGTACACCAGCGACTAAATGTTCAGGTGAAAGAAACTTTTTTGCTTACTTGCAGAAGTAAAGAACTACGATCGATTTTAGAAGAAACCCTTTAGCTCTCTCCTGTGCATAGAGGTCCGAACTAATGAACAAGATTTCTTACATGACGATATAATTGATGATTTTGCAAATTCAGTCTCTGCAAAGATATTGTAATGATTTTATAATCTAACTTAAGTAGTGATACTAACAGATATTTAAGAAAGGATATCTATAGTACTGTTTTAGGCTGTGAGTGTAAGAAAAAAATATATTTATCATCGTTCACCAAATGCATTATTTGTGTAAAGCTTTATTCATATA
>BGZK01002128.1:0-77695 GCA_005406025.1 Eumeta japonica
GCTTCTTTTTCTTAGGCACTGCAAAATGCTATCATAAAATGTAAGACAGAAACAAAATATAAATTTTGAGCCATTTTTCGCCATTCAAATAGTACGTAACTGTGTATCTTCTCTTTTTTATACAACTATGGTCTACAAGAAGAGTTTAATAATAAACATTTCAACTTTAAACTAAAATGTGTATTTAAAGTGGAATTATTAGGTTTCTGTACTACAAATTTAATTCCATTTTTCTGAATTGACATATTTTAACATCCTTTTAGGAATTTTGGATTCTCTTAGGGTTATGTCAGAAATTAAGCCCCTAAATTTATAAAATATTAAGAACGCCATCAACATTTCAGGGGAAGTTTTTAAAAATAATATTTAGGACAGTTTTACAGCTTTTTGTGTAACCTTTTATTATAATCAAACTTTATGCTGCCATTCATGTTTTTTCTTGTTTTATAATCTGGCAGTGAAAGAGGAGGGAACGGCTGTGCAAATATGTGTTAGATTCACAACGTCCTGCGCGTAACCATGTCGCTGTTGGCCAACAAGCTTTTTGTTGATGTGCTTTTGCCTTGTGATCGATGACCGACACGAGGACAACTTTATGCAATGATGTACGAAACGACTATCTACGGGGGTGTACTTAGTATATAGTGTTATGTTAAAAAATACGATAAAATGTTATTAAAGCCGCAAATGTTGCAAATAATTACGCGTGTTATTCAGATTTAATTAACATAATTAATTAATTTTATTGCAACCGATTGATTTAGTACTTTTAACATTTCCTATTTTTCAACGTTTAACACACAGAACTGTCCTATCTCAAAATCTATTAAAATGTATTATTTTGTCCAATAAAATGACCAACAACACAAAATAAAACAACAATAAAGACATCTATTTTTAAACTTTTTTTTATATTCTCTATGACACGTTTGATACTCAGCCCCTTATCATGCAAAACACTAATTCTGGTACTAAAAGTAAGTTAATTAGCAATAAAACGATTAACGTCTGTTCATGTTAATCATACAATATACACCTCGGAATGTAGGTTGTTTCTATGGAAGGTTAACAAATTATATGAAAAATATATAGATATTACAAAATTATTGCTCCAATAACGTAATACCGCCTAGTCGGAGCCATCACATCACAGGAACAATACTTTCAATATATTTCCCACGTTCATCAGTAAATTGGGAAATACTTTTTCGCGTTCTTATTTGGTTACTAGTAAACTGTACTATGTAGTCTTCTGGACGTCTCTAGGCGTGTGCTGTGTTACTCGTAGGCGTAAGCTTTATACATAAGGTCTATAGAGTAGAAAGTCGCCCTTATCCGCAATTAATAATATGTGTCTGAAAACCAATGATTTTTCCTTCATATTGTACATAAATATGTCGTTGCATTATACACAAGAAAACGTAGTCGCAACAGAATATGCTACGATATACGTGAAAATAGATTCACCTGAAACTGAAAACTAACTTCCGTTCCAAACAATAAGCAGGCATGAATAAAATATTTACATTACCAAATTACCGGGCGACAATCTTCTTATTTTTTTTGCCGGCGCCCCCGAAGTGGGCGATGCACGACACGAGTTCGATGTTCTCAATAAAACTTACCTCTCGCCTTCCTCTCCGAGAAAAGCGTCAACGCAAAGCTTCAACAAAAACTTCGTCAATATTATGGGGAGGCGACAAAGAGTTGCGCGGCGGGATAAATTATTTCACCGTCGTTCTCCACTTCATTCGGTTAGATCCTTCGCACAGCAATATCTTGTTCTGGTGACTAGATCCAAAATGTCTTTCTGATTGTTGGAGTTTTTGCATATTGCAATATTGACATATTCCATTGAATTTATGTATAAATAAAAGTTTTTACGATCATAAAAGTAAACTCAATCTCAATTTTCTTCATAGTAGTAAAGATTTAGTTTTGATATAATACTATTAAAGCTTTTAAATAGTTGTACTTTTGCTAAGTCCTGCTTGTATTAGAAATATGACAAGCTGTGTGTTTGAATGTTTGATTCCCTTTCGCGTCTGAATGGATGCGATTACATTTGGCATACAGGTAAATTATGTCTTGGAATAAAATACAGGTTTTTAATGAGATCGAGATCAAGATTAGAATCGAAAACGGAATCAAAATCAGAAGCGAGAATGGGACTGGCACCGGAGTTAAGAATGAGACCGAGATCGGAACCAAATGCAGAACGTGAGTAGTAGTCGAGAACGGGACCAATATTAAGAGCAAGAGCAAAACCAGTATCAGAGTCGAAAACAGGACCGAGATTAGAACCTACAGTGATAATAATGTGTATATGTATAGAAGATGAAGGATTGTTTATAATTCATTTGTAATTAGTTATATAGCGAATTAAGTTGCAAGCAAACTAAACGGTAAACGGTAGTATTACGTACTATCGTGCTGCTGCTTGTTAGGTTTTTGAATTCTATACAAAACATTACTATTACATGATAATTTTTTTTTTACTTTTATATTTTAACAACCATCTTGTTTGGCTTTTGTTTTCTTTTTACTTTCAACAGCTTCTTTGTTATCTTTTGGAAATTTTCCGTATTGTTACCCATGTAATATTTTATAACATTATAAAAAAATTCGCGTTTCCGACAATCATTCGTGCACTCAACATACAAAACATATACCTGAATCGGTAATACGTGCACACAAATCGGAATGTTCCGGTACGCATTGTACACAACAAACGATAGTGTAAATAGAAACTCGCGAACTGCTTTCAACCCGCAGCGGCATGGGGTCGCTCCGGAAAAATATGTCGATAAATCACATCACAAACACGCCGCGGCCGGAGGCGTCGCGTGGACGGGCGTGCGCGGCTACTGCCGAGATGTTTTCGTTGATTCTATCTATTCCATAGGTGTTACTTTAAAATTTTATTATTTTCATAATTTTCGAATCCTCAGAATGGGTAGTTGGGCAAAATCTCGCCGATTCTGAAAGGGGAAGGCGAATGGAAAGCTTCACTCACGTCAATTACTAAATATTATGAGTTATGTGTAGTACAATAAAATTTTATATTTTTAAACATATGTAATTAGCTCAAAAATTTTACTAGAGAGGACGTAGAAAGCATTTTTTTTAATAAACGCCTCACGTAATGAATGACGTCCTCTTAGGTTAATAGTTGCATTCCAGGCGGCTAAAGAATATAAATTTTATATCGATTTTAAATAAGAACCCTGTTTTACATTTCTCAAAAAAAAAAACATATTGTATTACAACCAGTTATTTCTTAATATGTAATATTTTTAATTTTTAGAAAATTTTCCACCATCTTTTAAATTGGCATTTAACAAAAAGTCACTTTTTAAACAAAATTTGCGTTCTACGACGATCGTTCAGACTAAAACCCGTTAAAAGGAAGGAAGATAACGCGAAATTAATTTTAAAAGTGACTTTTAGTCAAAAGTGAGTTTAAAAGGAGGTGGCGGAAGAAACTTGAACTTTTTTATCATGAACATCAAGCTGTCAAAAAATGAACGCAGATATTTGTGTTTCCAAGTTGAACTGTATCATCGCGTGGCGGCGTGTCTAGGGCGGAGATTTCTTTGTTTGGATTTTCATTGGTGAGGAATTTTTACTTTCCACTAAAGAATTATTAAAATTTTCCTAAAATTATTGATTTTCGTCCAATTTTCGCAAATCGGGACTTAATCAGTTGTCAACGTTTTGAGGCCTTAAGAAGCTTTTCTGCCTATTTTCATAGGAGTGTCCATTTGTTTGAGCTTGTGTGTGTGGTGTTTGTGTTTGTGTAAACTGTAAATAATTTTAGAATGAGTGGACTAATTGAAACCGTGCTTTCGACGTCCGAAACATCGATTGCCAATGTACCAGTTAGTTGTATGTGTGAATTGCCTCTGAAAATTTCGTGTTCGTTAACTATGTATAACACAGAAAACCAGCATGCCTGTTGCATGAATTTTTTTACATGAATCTGAATTGCTTTTCCACGCTAATTTCAAAAACATATGCCGTTTTTATGTAACAGCTCCAGTTTTGCGCCCACGAAGTGACAGGATTTTTCAGTGAAAATGAACATAGTATAAGTTATAAAAAATATTTAAATGTATTTATTCTGAAGTAAATTTGATCAAGTCATTTACATAATCTTGATTCAGTGGCCGAGGATAACCGAAGCTATCAAAATCATTGTTGCTGCTACTGCCATCACTGTTGGGATGTTGGCTGAACTTAGCAGAACCTTCCGAAGATGTACATAGCTGCTGAGGTAGGGGTGTGTCACTAGTATTCAAGAGTGGTCTCATAGTAGATATTATGTTGGGATATGTCCATTTCGAGCATGTTTTATTGTTTATTCCTATAATTTTAATAACACAGAAATAACAGTCATCATAATGATTGGATGGTTCACGCCAGATCATTGGAGATTTATACTTAAAGAGAGTCATTTTTTTGCTCATAATCGCAAAGATTCAACACAATTTTTACATACCAAACTAGGTATCCTTGGCTTAGCGTTCTTCGGCAATGGAAACCCAAAGTAGTCTAAGTATGCTTTTTTCACGAACTCCGACACATTGCAACGGAATTTATTGAACATATATTCTCCACGAATAACACAAAAACAATCAGGACTGTTTAAACACGACCTCCTCGAGGAAGACAGAATGAAATTTATACAGAAACTGGTTTGGTTACACCGCTATTTATAAAATTATCGACTATTCATGCAAATTCAAGACGGTACTTGTCCGCACTAACCAGAGCAGCTACAAAAAATTTGAGGGTAGATTCGAAATCAGCGCATTCACATTAGTAAACGACAGTAGATAAATCTCATGCAACAAAAAAAAATCAATTTTCTTTTTCTGTTTATTAATATACATTCTGAATTGGTATTGTTTTTTATAAAATCAGGCATATATGAAGTAATAAAGTAATACTAGTGCGGCTCCAATCTTTAATTTAGAATGTTGTAAAAAGAAAGCGATATTGCAATACGATACAATAAATCAAAATTTCTGGGGTTTATTACGGTTTATTCATAAATATAAATGCTTTACCCTCAATAGAAGACAACAAATTCCACTTATCGCCTTCTAATAGACTCGCCCTAGTATTCAGTCGTAATTAACAGCAAGCCTGACTTAATGATTGGCCTGTATTTTTTGCTATTTCGTCAAACTCTTTGATCAGTGTTAATTGGTCGTTTCCCGCCACTTTGAGAGGGTGTAACCGTTTTTTCTCGCTAAATGATTAAATAATTTTTATACTAAATAATACTTCGTCGTTCTTCTACTACCAGTTATTTGGAAGAGAATGGAGATTAATGCCTCTTAAAAAATAATAACTAAAAACAAATTGGAGCGTTATTACATTGAAGCAATATGTATGTCTAATTATGACAATTTCTAAGCGATAATTTGATAAATAAAAAGTACATCTGACTAGAGCACTCCGTGACACGCAGAGACGCTCTATGGGCGCGTTTTGACCATTCATGGCGATACAACTTGCACTGAACGTCATCACGCTGCAGTGCGACTGCGGCCTCTACCACACCAAACGCGCTTTCGCCCCGTAATGATCACGGGCGGCGTCCGTCGCCCGCGCCGCCGTTTTTGCCGCGCCGCCGACGACATATGTTTTCGAGCAATACTCCCATAAATTTACAAATTGGTCCCGCGGGACGATATTTTTTGCCCGCGCTGCCGAACGCTGGCGATATTTTACGAAGCGCGTTCCGTTTATGACAGATGTTATTAATAGCGTAATTATTGCTTCTAGATGTTGTTGGTTCTCGGCGCGTACCTATCCAAACGTGTAAATACGAAACATGTGCTACGTCAAACCTAATTACATGGCTCTCTTTGAGATTTTCAAAATAGTAGGTGTAAAATATCTATATACAGTAAGTACTTCCTGAAGGCTTGTTATTAATTTTAGGATCTAGGAAATTGACTCTACCTTTCGGATTCATCATAAGCTGCAACGAAACTAATTTTTATCTAGAAACTTTAGAGATCATTACAAGGTTACGGAGACTTCGTAACGTTCAAATTCATATATTAAAACTGAATGCAAGAATGCACATCGACAAACACTTTCAATTTTAAATACTTGTATTATCAAATTATCAACTGAATTACGTAATTATTGATTTTCACTTTACAATTATCATTTATAAATTTCAACTGCAAATGAATGGCGAACGTCAAAATCTTAGTTTGATCCTATTTCTTTCATATTTATTTAGATAAATGTCATTCCCGAAGGATTTTTTTTTTGCGTAAATTGTATTATCGCTAATAAATAATAAAAATACAACAGCCCACTGAAGCGATGTTACTCATTTCCTACGAATTCACAGCGTACGTAGAACATGCATATTTACTAGGAATGATTTTAGTAGTTTAGTTCCCACAGCACACCTTATACATGCAACAAAACAATAGAATTTGATATGTCTGTACATTGAAGATATGTGTGACATAAAAGGAAGGAAGAATAAGAAAAAAAAATGTTTTTTTTTCCTATCTATCTATTTCTCAGTATATCTGTTTGCATGCGCATCTCTGAAATGAAACGGATTTCAATGCGGTTTTCACGCATAGATAAAGTTTGGCTTTAACAGAATATAGGTTTTATTTCATTAAAATCAGAAGTCAGAAAAAAAAGGTATTCTCGGTTAATGAGTGGCTAATGAGGTTATATAAAGTGTAAAAGTTCTTTCAAATATTAAAAGTAACGCTATCCCAGAGTAATATACCTTATATTTTATTTTGTGCACTAGCCTTTGCCCCTAGCTTCGTTTGAAATGGAATTGTGAGCGATCCAAAATAGGAGTAGAATCGAGAACCGGAACCGGGACCGAAATTGAGAGCGGGGCCGGGGTCGAAACCGAGTCTCGGTTCGAGATTGGAATCGAGTGCATGACTAGGACCAAAATCAAGAACGGTACAGTAACCGGCATTGAAAACGGAACGAGATTTGGATTTTGACAGTAAGGTCTATCCATTCAAAAGACGAAGTAACACATTGTATGTCCACGTGGGCGAAGCCGCGGACGGACCGCAACTTTGTAAATTAAAAGGACTTCTTAATCGTGTTACAATATATTTAAAATATGTTAAATAATTTCACCTATCAAGATATTCCAACCTGATCTACATTTGTTTTTTAAATAGAGAATGACGATTAACTTGCCTGCAAGTAACTCAAGTTAAAAAATATTTTTTCTAATATGGATGCCGTATTGATATATTCAACGGTCTACTTTTAACATTGAAAATGTTTTATCGATACCTTCAGTATAGGGGCGTCTATTTTTAATGAAAATGCGCATTCCCTCTACTAGTTCAGGTGAAGGATTAAGGTGTCATTAGAAGCGTATGGACAAGCATTACATGACAGTGAAAAATATTTAAAAAGTTGAATTGAATTTTTGAGACAATAGCTAAAAACTATGGCTTTAAGGGGTTTGTAAGGGCCTCTTTTAAACCTATTTAGATATTTCTTTTATTAAATTTAAATTATTTAATTTACATACCAACATCTTTTTTATAGGTTTGGAAAAAAAATATTTTTAAAATTAGGAACATTATATGATTTATGTATACCATGTTATTAAATATTGTTTTGATACTTCTTTTTGTTTTTATTCCTTTTATATTATCATTTTGTTATTGACTTCATTTTTAAAGTAATCAAAATATGAGAATTATGACTTTTATATACATATACTCACATTTATTTCTCAGTGCGGTATGCAAAGACCATAGATCTCAGTCATATTTATATGTAGTAATCATACAAATAAAAAATGCGATTTCAAATTACAGTTTTCTCCAATTACTAACAACGACAATTGTTCTGCTATATTTCTTGTCGTTACCTATAGTTTCATTTGGGCGTCAAATGTCGTTTTCTTTACTTCACGTTCTATTATTTTTACGAGAAGTTATTCATTTTTATACGTAAATAATTGCATAAAATAAGAAAAGTTAGATTAGACTCTAGAAAATATAAAAATATTTAAAGACCAATATAAAGGAAATACTATTACACAGATAGCATCGCTAAATACCCTGTCATTAAATATTTCATTTGTAATAAATAAATTTCGCTAACTCTATATTTCATCGTTCAGAGTACGGCATCAATTTATTTTGAGCCTGTATAATATTTTCAAAGAACACAAGGAATTGAATCGAAAGGGCCGAAGTAGAAATTAGGTCATGGCGTACGCGCACCGCGGTCCTAAGTCAACAACCCACACAGCTTCCGACGAGGTATACATATCCGCACCGTCAACGTGGCGGCTGGCTCCAATTTAGATCTGCAACATCAGCACCGAGCGCAACAAGTCACCTAGCTGGCGAACCGAGTGCTGGCGAATCTTATTGAGGGACTTTGACGCGCAGATTTTATGTTCGATTACGAAATATTTCGAAAAATTTACTTGACGAATGAGATTCAGAAAATTCGCCCATCAGTACATCCCACAACAAAAGCTTTTCGAATGTATTAGGATATTTATGAGTTCACATACCCTATCATATGATATTACATCGTTTACTCAATAATAATAAATTTGTGAGTTTAAGGATAACAACATTGGAAATTTATACAAGCTACAAATATTCTTTCATCCTATGCCGTTCTATTTTTCGCAAGTGCTGTATAAATAAATTATTGAGGAAGAGCAACCTACGTTTCCCTTATTCCGATAAACCTAGAATTAATAAAGAACTCTCAAGACGTTCCAAACAATTAGCAAATACATAAAAAAAAAATCATAAATTCGATATATGTTCTTCGAAACCGTTGACTGGGAATCTAAAATTTTTGATTAATTCTGTCGAAAAGATGAAAATTAATTTAAACAATACTTATATCGGCCTGTCATTCAATTTTCGCACATAATAATTTTCGAAAATAATTCAAGTGCATTTCAAAACCTAAGCGGGTGCAGAACACACATTTCAATCATCACCAGTCAATCGCCTAGTTTCTTTGCGCGTAAGATTCACTACGCAGCCGCGGGTCCGACCATCGTGCTCTCCCGTCCGCGCACCCGTTTCCCCGTGACCTATATCTCCAGAAGTTCACTTAAGTAGGTTCGATAGCGATTTAACTTTTCCGGTTCTAATAAAACTTGCCCACATCCGTTCCGCGCGGCGACAACACGCTCTTGAGTTTTTTTCCCCCTCTCAAGTTCCACGCAAAATTTAATTTTCTCGAACGTGTAAAAAACATTTATATGCTTTTTTTTTAATTTTTCTCCTTTCCAAGATGACGATTGCGATGTGTCACATGCGTGATTACATTATTTCCATTTAAATTTTCCAACTACCGCTCTCAATTCTGTTTCGTTTTCTTCCCAACGACGTCCCCGTTCACATTTCCGTTACTACGCTCTCATTCAGTATCAATTTTTGGATTTCCTGCAGCTCACCTATTGCATTTCAACCCTTTCCTTTTTCTTGCCTTACAGGTTTCTTTTCATGAATTTTATTAGGTTTATGTTAGACGTGTACAGATGCCCATTTTTAATGTATATAATACAAATATTACTTATCCGATATCGAAAATATTTTAAAATTTCCTGTATATTTTGTTAATACTCTATTCAAATCCAGAGAAATACATAAGCGAGCAAAACCTACTACAGTTATTGGAAGCAAGGAATTGTATCAATTAATATTTTTTGTGTGAACTTTGACCTCAGTCGTGATAGTTGCTAAAATATAGTTTGATAAATTGCAATTTTTAGTTTTAAACCTTTTCACGAGAAAAGAAATGCATCCATCTATTGAATTCTTATTTACAGAATATTATAAGCGATATCTAAAATAAAAATATTAATTATAAAGTGCTGACATATTTTTGATATTCCGGCGTGATTGCGTAGCATGTTTCAGCTCCTAATATATTGGAATAGTTGTATTGAAATTTTGTGGTATTCTTGTATTTATTAAATAGTACCACTATTAAACAGCGTTACACTATCGTATCTACTTTTTAATATTATATATTTAAGTACCAAACTATTCACAAATGTCCATTCATGGTGCATCTTTCAATCTTCATAGATAAACTTTGTAAATTGGAAACTTAGAATACAGCATTCTTTTATGACGAATACACTAAATGAAAGGAGAAATTCCACCCGAAAGGCTTGAAAAGGGGGGCTAAGATCGATAGACCAATAATGCAAAGTAAAAAAAAATTAGAGTCATTTATCTGTTTTTACAATTCGTGTTTCACATTTAATTGTAAAACATTTCATTCAAACTGCCTTATTTTATTTGTTTACGGGCGGCGAGTTTCAATTACCATTATTGGTAACAGATATTTAAATCCTCTGCTGTTGGATTTGCAAGAAAAATGTAAACGTACAAATAATCGAATAAATAAACAATTTATTGAACAAGTATTTTAACAATTAAGAAATTAAATAGCTGAGGTGGTAAAAATAAGACCCCTATTATTCATATTAGTTTGATTGTGTAGAAGTTATTAAACGAATTACAATGGAATTTATGCATAAAATAACTATGTATACATTTTATGTGTTCGTAATGACAAAAGTCGAAATTAGTTTCTTCTTGAAGTTTTTTTTTGTGTTAATTCACAAAACTTTTATTCCTTCGATTAGGGCTGATTAGTAAACTTGTATGATATTAGTAAGGTAAGCTCCTTCGATATCTGACTTAAAATAATTACTTTATCATTCTGAATAATCCGATCAGTGAGAAAAGATACAAGTTGTCGCAATTGAAGAATCTTATCATTTTCCACAAGTAAAAAAAAAAGCTTTAAAAAAAGCACAAGGAACAAACAAAAACAAACGATTTTTCTCTATAACATTAGTGTAGATCTTTATATTGTTAATATATTAATTTATCTCTGAGAAGGAAGAAAATTCTCGCTAAGTATCAATTAAATCGGATAACGATTATTAACGACAAAATGATAAATCGCCAGCATCACTCCGCCGCCCCGGAGTGGATTAATTTTTATTCTAAGTAGTCCTCGGAGTTGAGATAAAGGAGAGATTAAACTTCCTAACCGATGAGAATTATGATCACCGCCATTTAATGAAGAACTCTTAAAAGAACGATCAAATCTTTTATAAGTTAAGACGACACAGTAGGGCCGGATTTTATCGGAACTGCTGTGCCGGCAACGGCGACGTTCCCACGGCCCGTGTGCGAAATGTTTAATATTGAAAGTAGCTCGTACAAAAAGTTAAATTGCTTCATCTTTTTTTCATATTTACATTAAAATTATACCTCGATTAGTCCGTGGACGGCGAATAATTCATTTTAGTACTTAATGGTTTAACGAAAAATATATACAGTAATAAACTGTACGATGGAGTCGCTTACGTTGTTCCATGTGGATTAAAAATTTAATCCCCTTGAAAAAAGTAGTGTATAAATTTTTTGCACTCACATCATTCTGTATGTGTTTCGTGTTATTTTCATTGCCATCATGAAGCTTGTGAGTTAGATAAGACAAATTAATTAGTACTTTTTAAATTTCATATTTACAAAGACTAGCCATTTTAAAAATTCTTCTCAATGATTTTTCAATTTCCAATTTTTATACAATCCGGTTTAATTACTTCGTTTGTTAAATCGACATTGTTTTTTCTCCCTTGTCTGCCTGTACAAATATCTCGATATATTATCGTTTAAACTACATTTTCCTTTTATAATGTTATTTGAAATTGAGATCGAAAACAGAACTGAATTTGACACTGCAATCGATGTCGAACCGGGGATAAGAAACAAGTATCCATTGTTGTCCGCAAGCAAAGTTACGGTCACTGTTTTCAGTGTCGTCGGCGCGAATTTTAGATTGAACAATAGGCTATTAGGTCACTCGGATCGAGCTAGCCCTATTCATTATGTTTCCTTGTTAATAAGCATGTTTATATGCTTTCTTGTCAATTATTTTCATTACTAAATTGAACTGTGGGCCCATCCAGAATTTTCATACCTGATCAACGTTATGAAAATATAAAAATTACCTAATTTACTAAGAGAAGCTGACAATTTATTGAGGTGTTTTGCAACGGACCGGTTTCATCATTTTAATTGAGTTCTACACAAAACGAGCCAAACTATTACCGCAACTCAAATATAGCCTGTATAATTGGAAGTACACGAAATCAATCATCGAACGTTTCCAATATTCGATTTAAACAAGATCCCCGGACTCGTTTGCTGTAAAAGCTTTTAAGAGCATTATAACTTTACATAGCTTCGAAATGAAAGTACTAAATTATAGAAACTCAATTTACGTAATTTACCTTCAGAAGCCGATAAAATGATATAGAGAGCTTTGAAGGCGTCTATGATTGATTCGTATATTTCGAAATACATTCGGAAGTGGACTGCAAACAAAAGAAATCGAGAATAATACAGAGTAACGTGCCCGCCCGCTTAACTCGTTTCCTGCTCATTTTTAAGGTTTAGAAAACCGATATCCTTCCTCTTGTCAACGTTTAAAGGTATTCCCTGTCTAGAGAAACACGAGCTTTAATTTTTATTTCCAGAACTTTCCGTGGATACGAAAAATGAGAAGTACGTGCGGAAATGTACGGTTGATATTTTTTTGTTAAAGCATTTCTTACGATAAATTACTCAAATAGGTTCTGCTTTAGCAGGTGCTACGTGATTCTTTTAAGTCGCTTATCGACCGGTCAATATTCGGTGGCTATCTTTAAAGTCTCGTCATCACAGTTTGAAAATAAACGTACGCATTGTTGAAGTAACACGACTACTTTTCGTCGATCTCCCTGTTTAGCGACCTTCAATACCTTATGTAGTGACATTCCTTACAAGCTTATTTGTTTAGTAATGCATCACATTCGTCAGAAAAAACGGATTGATAGCGATTTGTGATATTATTATTGTGAAGGGAAATTTGTGTGAGACTGTACAGTAAGGAACGTGCTCAACTATCAAAAACATTCATTCTCGAAACACATATTAACTAAAAGAACATACGTTCATAGCAGCATTGAGTTAAGTAAACCTGTATTCTTCAATCTGTACTATACTCCTCTGAGTGTATATGAGTACTGCTTAATAAAGAGGTCAAAGAACCAAAATTTTAAAATGTAAGGAAATGCAAAAGATAAATATGAAGACGGATTGAAAGATAGTTTGAGGGAAATTAAATAGTATGAATGTTTAGAACTTGACAAATTATCGAAGGTGACGAAATCTGTATTAGATGAAGCAAAAAAGGCATGTGGAGAAATAAGAGAACAAATGTTAGTAAGAAAACAATGAATGGTGAAATTTCGAAGTGAGGAAAGTAGTCAGTGAAAAGAAGATATCATGGCTGGATTTACTGTCTACAAAAGCCAACACCAGAGTGCAAGAAAGGACATCTTGAAACATAAGCTAAAAGATGTAGTAAGTACGTATAAAGATGCAAAAATGAGAGATAAATAATGTGTGAAAAGAAGGAAGAATAAAATAAAAGAACGCTATGATAGCAGATTCTCGGATAATTTCCAGGCAAAACAAAATTTTTTTTCTTTATGATGAAAAAGGCCCGGAACATTCCGAGACATCATATATCCATGTGATTAAATACAATGATGGACATTTACTGAATGAGGAAAATAATGTGAAAGAGTGCTGAAAGAATTATTTCGAAAGCGTCTTTGCATGTGAGGATACAGTTGCAGATGACAATGTTACTGCAACTGAGGATATGATTGATGATGAAAATAAAATTGAAATTAAGATGAATTAAATTGTGAAAGCATTAAAACGTATGAAATTTGGAAAAGCCGTCAGATATGATAGAGTTTCGTCAGAGATGCTGAGAGGCAATGGGGGTATAGTGGCAACCTTGCTGTACCAGCTCTTTAACGGATGCTAGAAAAGCTATAGCGTATCTCATGACTGGTGTAAAGTAGTCATTATACCACTTTATAAAGTAAAAAGTTCACGCAGGTTTGCACAAATACCGCCCTATAAGCCTCCTCAGCGTCGTTGGCAAACTATATACGGAAATCATTATCGAAAGAATTGTGAATGAGACTGAGAACAACATTTGGGACGTACACGCGGGATTCCGAAAAGAGATAGGCTATACGGACCAAATTTTTTCTCTGCGAAAAATCTTCATTCATTTTATCAAAATCGAAACATCTGAATATGCAATTAAATTAATTGCAATTGAAAGAAACTTTGAACTAGTAATTTTTTAATATTTTTCGTAAATAAAATGTAATGCTATCTAATATATACTATTATAACACAATGTTTAGACACAATTATTATATCTTATACACCTTATTATAGATTAATCTTTAAATTTGTAATAAAAAACACACAAATAAGATCACCAGCGCAAGCATGACCACAACTTTTGTTTAATTAACAAAGGGTTAGACAACTATCAATTGAAGTTGGTTGATGTGTACTTTCTTTGCTAATCAAAACTTTGTAATTGACCTAAACAATGTTTTTAATTAAAGCAGAGACTTCAACGATTTTATAATTAATTAAAATTTCTATCTTACACTCTGTAGACTTGTGCTCGCAAAAGAAAATTGTCCGAAAAGCCAGACCGTACTTTTCGATAACGAATTACCTAATAGATTATTGATGACAAAGCGATTTTAAAATGTGAATTTTCACTGTTTGTTGATATACAATCAAATGTATGAATATAAGCCAACGTTATTCAATAGCTGATTAGACATAAGTACTGGATAATAAATAAATAATAATTAAGTATTGTATATTTTAGATTATAAGCTAAGTCAATTAATTTCTAAACATTTCAAAATTGTTTATCTCTGTCTTAGCTTTTGGTTTTTCATAAAAAAGATACCTAGACAAATATACCGAAATAAATAAATACAGATCTGTACTGGACTCCATTTTCTTCTTAATAAAATGTCAACTAGGCTTGTAGTTAAACACGCATCGCACAAAAGTGCTGGATAGATTTCGATGAACATTTTTTAGTTCTATTCCTTTGTCATTTGGTCTTTACTTACAAGGAAGACTACTTTTTAGGGTTTCACAAAAATGACTAAGAACCCTTACAGTTTAACAATTTCTGTGAAAGCTAGTATGGACATAATTGGAATAAAGAAAACAAACAGTGTATATTTTTTAATTTTTTAGTCTTATTATAGGCACTCAGAATCCTTACGTTTCTTTTTATTTTGATGAATTTTTTACAAGCTTTTCTTATTAGCGTAAAAAATGTTTGGATTGATTTATGGTTTCACAGTCACATATAATAATTACTTATAATTTGAATTATGTTAATAAAATATGGTATATAGGAAGTTTATGTGAGGAGTATGGAAGATTAAGTTTATTATAAAGGGTGCATGGTTAAAGATTCCGTGAAGTGACTAAGAATCGTTACAATTCTACCGATTCAATGAAATTTTCTTAGTTTATTCTTAATAGTGCCTGGGGATTTAATTTTTGGTGTAACGTTCATAAAGAATTATAAATAACTAATCTAGTTCAATTTGGTTATGGATGAAATGGGACGAAAATAGATCAGAAGCAAGTGTGGCAGTAGGAGCACATAAAATAGAAAGCAGCGACACAATAGCTATTACTAATATAAACCTGTCCTCTCAGACGCAGCCGCGGGCAAGTCAATTTAGTATTTCATATGAGTTTAAAAAATAATTTATGACCCAATATTCAAATTTCATAGCGATTAGGGAGGACACAGAGAACATTTTTAAAATTCTTCAAGTGACGCATTGAGTAATAAAAAATAAAATCATACATCCAACAAACGTAACGTAATATAAAAAAAAATATTTTTCTTAAACACATATCGGATTTGCATTTTTTTAACGGAATTATTGAAGATCTAAAACAAAAAGAGGCCAAGCTTGAGTTTAATTGGTGCTCGTGATGTGGAGAATTTATTTAATTTATGGTAAGAAATGATTTTTTTATGGCATAAAACACAATAATATGCAAAATCTACTAAAACAGTAAAATGATAATAGCATGTTAATATTGTATTGTGTTCTTAATTTATGACAATATATTAAAACATTCAATATTTTTGTGTATCAATGAGTCTCTTCTTTATAAACGCATTTTAACATAATGTAATTTTAAAGAAGAATTCTAACTATAGAATAAACGTCTAAAAATGACTCTTTTCAAAAGTAAATTTACAAGGAGGTCATGGATGAGAGATAAAAATTTTTAAACAACCAGATGTGAAACAACTATACTAAACAACTATATACATTTGACTCTTTTAAGAATTACCCTGAAATCGTACTTTGGTACGCGTTATTTCAAGCATGATTAATTAATAAATTTAGATATACTCACATTTAAAAATCACATTCCCATCAAAAAATTTTGAACTAATACCAACGGAGAAACGATTTCCTCACGGTCGACAGGAACTCGGAGCCCATTCTGTAGCAAAGTTAAAGTGCCCTTGTCACAAACAGCACCTCCGTGGCCTCTGATCAGTAATCAATTAGCCGTCCGACGCGATCGAGACATATCAGAGACAAAGCGTTCCAGTCGATGGGCTCTTGCGTGGATCCTTCGAGCGATTATTCGAGAATGCCAGCCGGTAACTTCTGAAAGATGGTTTATCGAGAGGGAATTGCTATCGCGGATTTTGAAGGAAATCCATTGATGTTATATCGCCGATCGTCATTTACATCGACGTTATGATGGGACTTGAGATTTAAATTAATCTGTACATCAATAGTTTTGCCGTAGCGTCGTCTGCATGATTCCGAACGAGTATAGCCGGCGTAATAACAGTGTACAGCACATTAGTAGCAATAAAACAGTAGCAAAATTGTTATTTCATAAAATATTCCTCTGAAAAAAATTACGTAGTGTACCCGTTTGAAGAAGAATGAAATTCAAATTCAAAATATTGTTTCTAAAATACAACGTTAAATAGGAATAGATTTATTATTTATAACATTCCCTAGAGAAAATTTCAGATTCCAACCATATTTTATTGCGAGTTTTACTAATCAGAGAAAGACACTTTTGAGTTATAAAAATGATTTTAAATGCGACACAGATGTAATACAGATGACAAGTTGATCGAAATATTTTTTTTTATTTCTTCTTTAAGACATATTTTGAATCGAGTTACGTATGTATGCAAAACAAATTTCTTTGCAACAATAAAAATTATGAGACTATTAAAATAACACTACGATGTTTCGTTCAGAAATAGTCATTAAATTGCTTATATATGGGGAAATTCAAATTAGTTAGTAAACACCGATATTAATTCTGTTCACACTTCGTCTGAACAAATTAGAAAAAAAAAAGCAATATTTTTCAATAGACCATTCACGTTACGACGACTTCCATGGAGGATCTGGAGGGTCGCTGACTTCGCTGAAGCTCTGCCCAGCCTTCGGTGTTCATCAGCTCAACCACATCCACCTGATATACTTGTGTATTGTACTGCGTAAATTATTTACACTGCATCGATGGAGTCCAATTTTGTTTATTTTATTGGCAATATCAGTCTATAAAAGCAAATACGGTTGGCGAGTCCATATCTATGTCGTTACAAAAAAAAAAAAAAACGGAAAAAAGAAGACAGTCTCAACTTTCAAAATGATGATATTCACGTTATACTTTCGTAGCAAACTCGCTAGCACCGATAAACCGATATTGGCCAATGGGAACGCGTTAATTACACGTGCAACGGCGGCAGATGTTCTCAAAATACGCATTTAAAATTTACACGGTGGGGTCGTGGCCGCGACGGGGGTGGGGTATGTCAGCAAATAGATGTACAACCAATGTGCACGTATGAATTCACGCTAGACACGTCGATTGCTAGATTACTTATTTAGAAAGAAAATTCCTACACTCGTAGAGTTGTTGTAACTAAAACCTAGCTTTTGATGAATTTTTCGACAAAAATAATTTTATTTCTATATTTATAATTTTCAGACAATGAAGTCGAGTGCGTGTTGAATGTATGTAGATATTTTATATCTGACATAAATTAACCCCAAAATCTATTAAAATTAAATCGTCTTAATAGTTGTTTCTTAATAGAAGAATTTTCAGGATTGTGTAATTTTCGTTTTATAATAGAAATATATAAAACAAAATGTATGGATAAACGATTTCTTCGTCACACATACCAATTCATATAATAAAATGATATTCTGAACACGTTGAGTAAACGTGTTACATTTAGCTGCACCCTAAGTATTAAAATTTGACAAAACCCAGAACAGATTAATTAGTAACTAATACTCTATTAGAGGAAAGAGGTTGTATAAAAGTCGTAGACAAGTATTCTTTAATACTCTCATAAGAACATCTAAGATAAATGAACAGTTCTCTTCCCATGACAAATTTAAACAGGGGCCTACCAAACTACTTTACACATTTGAATTACACTTTTATAAATTGAATTTCAAACAATGTCATGATACTTCAACAGCGATGGAATGTGTGAACGATACCTCGTGAAACAATTTTTTTTATTAAACAGTAAAATTAGTAAAGATTTATACTAACTATTTAGTTAATACAAATAAATATTTTTTCATATGATAAGACCACGAAGAAGCTCTGAGTTGAGGAAGCACTGTGCAGTAATTAAAAATGTAAATATATATATCGTAAAAAATATTTAATTGCATTAAAATCTGGAAAACATTCGAAGATTGTGTCATATTTTATTCAGTATTCTAGCTACTATACTTTCAAATCACTCATATTATTTTCACAGAAATAATTTTGGGGTAGCTTAATATAAATAATTTAAAGGCGACTTTTACTTTTTTTTTTCGTTAGCTGGAAAATCATGAATAATTAAAGGGCAATATTTTTAACTATTTTGCAAGTCTGAAATTCATAAAAAAATATTGCATAAATTGCAGCATGAACAATAACTGTAGGTTATACCAAAAGGCTATGTTAACAAAATCGAAAAACTTCTCGAATTACCTTTAAAAAAATTACGTTGTTCTACAGATATTTTTGTTTCATTCTTTTTTATTTAATCTTTAAAGAATACTTGTGGTAGAAACATACTCAGCCTAATTGTTAATTTAATAAATTTCGTTAAATATAATCGTTTGAGGCGATAACAACACGATCAAAATGCACAACAAAAAACGCATACACGTCACCTCTTATTTTATGCAAATAGTATCACCATGAAAAAGCGCGCCTCATCGTGCCGATACTTCATAAAGAAAATTTAGGAGAACCATAGACACGAATTGTCCTCTCGTGACACTACAAAAATTATGGTAAAAAGACTGGCCGCCACCGAACGCCTACATAAATCGGCGCTCGCGACGTTATTACACGCAATTCATGACGTCACGACCTCGCTTAAGGTGCACAGTAAATTAACCAATTTTTTAAAGGCGCAATATTCTTGAGTGTACGTATACTTGTATTGCGAAGCGCAGAATCGATCCAAGACTCGCAGCTCAATAGATTGTAATTAATTATGCGTATTTAAAAATCTATTAAACACAGTTTAAATCCATGGTAAAAGCTAACCGTAAAGAAAAAAATTTTACAGCAGCAGCGTACAGCAGACAGAATACACTAACATTGATTTAACAGCAACATTTGATAAAAATATTACTTTTCACAATTTAAGACTGTCTCAACAAAAATTTTACAAAAATGTTTGCGGCAACCGATTCTATTTTTACTATTATTACGTTTACTTTTGTAAAGAAATAATAGAAGCATATGATTTTACCAACGTTGAATTACAATTTCATATATTTACAATCGAAAGACAGGCTGACTGCGAAAAAAATAATGTAGCTTACCGGTGCCAGAAAGATCTTCACATTGTATTCTATATATTATTTGATTGATTCGTACAGTGTTTTAATACTAATGCTAACACGTTTTAATCTGTTAACCGTAATAAAAGGTAGACCTCGTTTTATTTTACTTAATTCATTTCCATTGGCATCCGACCTTGCCACCTTCGAAACCGGGAGCTTTTCCTTCCTCATTCCTCCGGAGAGAGGGCAACAGATTGAAACGTTCCGAGAAATGAGCGGGTAGGCGGAAGTTCTTGGCGCGTCAAAAGTGCACTTACGAGTCCCGAGGCGCCCTGCACGGCCGTCTGTTCGGTAATCTTCCACTTACTGGCCAATTTCCACTGCAAAATATACATCGGCCGGAGGTCGCGATGTCATTATGTATGGACGCATGTATGGACGCATAGGGAAAACTTGAAAATATCGAAAGGGATTGTGCGTATTATGTGCGTAGATTAATAGGCGTAAAAGAAAGCACTTGTATCCTTAATGGTACACGAATAACAGAAAAAAAACAAAAGGAATTAAACACCTTTTTGGCTATGAAAACTCAGTAATAAATATTTACACACACACACACACACACACACAACAGACTCCAAGAGGCAAAGTCATTTTTCTTTATTTTATATTTATTCAAGATAATTCATTGATTAAATTAACTAAATTAACTACGTACATGGTATTAAGACTAAAAACTCAGCCCAAATACTGAGTGTGAATTATTTACAAGTAGTCACAATAAAAAATATATGGAATAGTAAATGTTAAAATAACTTTAGAAATGTGATTCTTTTTTTTAATAACATTTAAAGGTAGTGCATTGCTTTTGTATTGGCAATGACCTTATATCGTTTAGCAACAACAATAATAATTTCTATCACAAAAAAAAATATTTTTTACACTCATGGTGGCGTATTTGAAAATAAATTAATCAAATTAATTGAAGAAATGGGCCAAAGTGAGAATCTAATTCCCGCATCCAAAGTTGCCAACGAACCAACGAACAAAATGACCAGAAAATTTCAATCGATACGGGTATCGTATTACTCTTTATTTTGGAAACTTTAATCTAAAATAGTGTCGGCACAAAAATAAGTTTGAACGGTAAGTACCTACTATATTTAAAATCCGTGCAGGCCTACATGGGGCAGTAATTAGATTATACAATACTATTACCGACAAAAAATTGAGAAAATCTAAAAAAGCTAGTTAAACAATTTTATTGAAAGTAATTTGTATTGATTTATTTATAACATTTTATTGTTGTGATTTTTTATTGATTTTTAAAACACACGGTTCAAAAGTAAAAAAAAGAATACAAAATTAACGAACTTAGAAAATAATAAGAAAGAAAAATTGACTTAAAAACCTTCAATGCTTTTTTAATACTTATGTAACGATACTCCACACAATGAATCACGTAAAAAAAAAACATCCCTGGATTTTAATATCTATGGAAAGCCATCCCCTAATATTTTAAATAACTTCTAATATAATTGTATAGCGATTGACATAAAAAATAAGTTGGATAATTTTATCACAACCGAGATAAAAATGAAAAAGATATAAGGCGGTGACAGGCAAATAGACGTACACAACGAAACTATAATGGTCATTTTATTGAGACTGAATCCCAAAAATAGGACTGCGAGAGAACTTTGATGAAAATATATCCTTATAAAAGTATTCTTTTAGAAAGGAAAATTGCTCTCTGCCTACAATAAAAATTCAGACAACTAAAAATACATTACCTGTATTTATATAAGTAGTTGGGACAAAATTCTCCTTTCCGTTTTTGGATCGATGACGCATGGATTTTGATTCTGTAGGTTAAGTATATCTCTAACATCTAGTCTGTTCTAGCTAATACAACTTGTTTTGATTTTTTCAATTTACTATTTTTCAAATCAATTTTTTTTTAATTTTTAGAATTCCGAGCCAAAATGGAAAAAACGGAAGCTTTATAGTTTCGTCATGTCCGTCCGACGGTATGTTACAGGCATTTTATTCAAAAACCACAAGACCTCTATATGAAATTTATAATGTAGGTGTCTAGTGTGAGCCGCTATACGTCCTAGTTACACATGAGAGACTTGTGTAGACCGAGCTACTACAACAGGAACCAAGAAGAAGAGGCCACTATAGTACAGAGCAAAGCGGAAACTTAAATGGCTGTCGACGAAATTTGTCAACTCCTTAACGGAGTTAAGAGTTAAGAGAGATAAAACTCACCAAGCTGTGAAAGTAAACAATGGAAGATTGACTGAAGAAAAATCTAGAAAGGATTTGTTTAACAGCTCGACACCATCTGCTCAACTCTGCTTTAAATTCTTCTACAATAGAAAGTTATGTACACTTGGGAGACTCGCTTAAAAAGACAATAGATTTTGCAACAGGAATCAAGAAGAATAAACGACATTAGCATAGAGTACAGTAGAAATTAGAAAAGCTGCAGATGAATTGTTCCAACTCTCAGAAATGGACGTCAAAACCTGCACCAAGCAAAGGAAACGAAAAATGAAAGAGAAACACAAGGAACATACCCTCCCCACTATATTTATTGACACACTATAGTATCTATTACCTATCCCGAATCCAGTTTCTGGCTAAAGGTTGCACGAATACCGGCTGGTTCTACACTCCCGTCACTCCTAATTCAAGCTAGAACCTACACTCCCCCTTACAATAACGCTCCCTTCGGTGTATCGGGACTTGTCCCTTTCAGTCATTGCGACTGGCTGAAGGTTGAGCGATGATGATGATGACGATGAGGTGTCTAGTGTGAGCCGCTACTTAGATTGGTAGTTGAATATCAAAAATAAATATTTCTGGGGGGGGGGGGGGCACTTCATATATGTATATAACAGAAGCTGAAAAAAATTTTTTCAACACACATCAAGGTGTGCCACTTATCTCGGCAGTTTTTTCCAAAACCCTTTAAGGTATTTACTCAATTTTTCCGATTACGTGAACAATTTCGGAAATAATCGCTCCGAAAGTTGTAGGAATTGTGTCCCCCCCATTTTCTAAACCGTACATTCAAAAAATATGAAAAAATAGCGTAGGTAACGCTTACTAAATACTTTCAACAAATATTATTGTGAACAAGACCGGATATACTGTTTTTGAGTTATTGCCGAAAAACTAGGCTTCATGACAAAAGGACGTAAGTGCCATAAATATACGCTCTATTATTGATGCACTTTAGTTTACACTAATTTAATAGTAATACTTGAGATACCTACTTGTTTTTTTAATTATAAGTGGCTAAAGTGCTTATGTAATTTTTTCATGTGTAGTGTAATTCTTTATAATAATGCTCTTGGCCAGTTTCTTTTTTAATATTTCTAATTGTTTAATTTTTACTGCACATCTTTACCTTTCTTCTTTCTTTCCTTTCTTTCGTTCATAGTTCCGTTGGTATTCGAAATCATATAGTATCGACAACTTTCCCATTATTTTTTTACCACCACACTCGCACATTCTACTTATATGGCAGTACGAGAAAAATTTCAATAATGCTTTTGGAATTTCGAAAATTTCCGTAAAAACTACTATTAATTCGACAAAACAACATAGTCAATCCGTAGCCAAAAGAAAAAGTAACCCTTATATGATTCGTCTTGTCCTTATGCCCTTCCAATCGTATGTCACGCCTTATTACTTTGTCATGTGTTTGTCGATAGTGATGAAATCGCAAAAGCAGGTAGGTATATTACATATTGTGCCGTTGGATAGGTATTTAAAAATTGATTTAAGTTTCTTATGCATAAAGTTATTATGTAATAAAGTAGATGGCGTAAAGCTAGTTATTGCACTACATTATGCGGTTCAATGAATCGCAACATCTCAATAAACTTTGATGTTTTCCGTTAGGGGTCATTATATTAAATTACATAAGGCGTTTAGTTGTGGGAGTTGAATGTGTTTTAATGATTCTTACAAGGGGGGAGGGAGGGAGTCTTTATGGTTATTATGTAAGATCATGAAAATAGATCTAATTACGAATATAGTATCAAAAAGCGCGCCATCCGCAGCACAACAGAGGTATGTGGTTCCATGACATTCCCGCGTCGCGTGGAAAAATTTGCTCACAGTACACTCCTAATACTTTGCATCAAAGGCTGTGAACCATGATAAAAAACTTCATGGCTCTGCTTTCAAAATTTGGAATTGTACAAGCGACAGACTTAAAGCTTATAATCCAGACGACGTCAAAGTTATGTATCACATCAAGGACAATTGTTGAATAGGTGGACATGGACGACGCGGCGTCGTTATTGTCATAAATCGCACTGGATCCGATGCATTGTAGAGATATTCCGGTGGCCAATCCACTAATCCACTGAGTGCGTGGTGAGCCCATGGACCGATTACAACACTATCTAGAAATCTAAGTGAAGCAATTGTTACTTTTCCTTCCCTTAATCATCAAATTTCATCATAATTTTATTAAATATTTTATCTTACATAAGATTAATGAGGAGGGGAGTCCGACTCTCATCCTGAGGGGTTTTATAAACCTTATTAAGTTTGTTTAATATTTGTAATTTGAAAAGGTATTTTTCGCAATCGGCACATTATGACGCCGAACTCGCGCGTAAAGATGAATATATTTGACACGCTTCTTTGATTTTTTGATATCCATCTTGAGGTATTGGAAGAATTTTCGTTAACTGTTTTGTTGCATTGTAAAATGATAATATTTTATACATTTTTGTCAATATGTATTATGTCACCCGGGATGGCGTAAGAATTCTGACATTACCAAATACCTTAAATAACCTACTGTTTTGAATACGGCATATCTATGAGACGCTAAACGTAAATAGTCTTAATGCTTATTTTTATCTGTTTACATATCTATTTCTTATTTTCAATATATGCAATATTTTATTTTATGATTGAGTAACACTTTATTATGGATAAAATAATGATTATACTGATATTCAATAATAATTAATGATCATCATTAATTGTTATCGAGTGACCGACAATAAACTGCCCGCACAAACGGTTCGCCTAATAGGATGATCCTTAGCTGCGCACTAAGGGCGGGCGGCAATAGCGGTGCCAGATCTTTTTCACCTGTGATGCTGCTGACCTTGCAACCTTCATTTCGTCACATCGGCGTTACAAGGCTTTCTAACAGCCCCTTAGGCAGCTCGCACGAAACTCAAGAGAATAGACAGTTGTACGATTGTAAGTTGTAGAAAAATTGTAGAATTTTAGTGATTACTCATTTATTTAAGGTGAAAGCATTTGAACCATTTACTATTATAAATACATAGTGTAAATAATATAACTTATACTACATAAACTTTATTCATCATTGCTATTTCCAGTATTGTAAAAATAGATTAAACGTTTTTCATGAATACCATACCAAGAATTATTAATTATTGCCGACATAGTAAATTTCAAATTAAAGTATAATTTATGATCAATCGTTATAACTTGTTTATTTATATTCAATCATGGATTTTCTAACTTAAAATAAATTGAAAATTCAAAAATTTATATGTACGTATGTGAAGTTCGATCATTAATCCGGATTTACTTAGTATTACAGTGTGCTTCAAATTAATCAATACATGCCGATTATATTTGCCATCCTTTGTGTATTGAACTTGACGGCTAATTATCTTGAATATCGATGAAGCGACGCACTGCGAGTGCTTTGTCAGCTCATTCGCGTTCGAGTGTTGCCAGGTATAATCGATTGACAACGTACACATCGCCATGTATATATAATTTTAATATCATTAAAATAGAATTGCTTTTTTTCTAGCTTAATGGATAATTTTGTTGAAACAGTAGCATTTCGACGGAAAATCGGGATTATAATTAACGAACAAAACTCATTATCTTTTTTCTGGCAATAATAATGAATCATTGAGCGTAATATTGATACTTATAAGGTCTATATTAATGTAAGGGTATTCTCTTTAACACGATTACACTATCAAAATTGTTTATAAACATAATGTCTATTTGTACACATACGTATTTATAATATCACGTTCAGTTTTCAATATCATGCATCATTCTCCTTAACATGGAGAGATAAACGAAGACAGTTTCAGGTTCACATTATCAGTTGTTCTATCAGATTTTTCGAATGTCCCTACCACTGAGGCATTTCCATCCACAATTTTCACATTTCAGATCGAGAGACTGCGTGAGCCGTCCACGCGGTGCGGGTCGGGGGCTGTATCGTTAGTACTGACCGCATACTACTACGGTGCCTTTAAACAAACGACCGCCCCCAGGCGAGCGCGTCCTCAAAAAACATAACCCCGCTCACGACGGCCAACCCTAGGCGACCACCTCATTAAATTTGAACAGTCCTTGCACAAACTCAACCGACGCGCACGGGAAAGATGGAAAGTTTAATCTTCAGAAATCGATGACTACTGTGCGCGGGAGCGGGACGAGTGCACGGCTTGGCCGCCCGATTTATTATTTGGGGAATCCCCGATTATTTTTGTACGGCTGTAATGCTCTGTTGAATGAAAGAATATTGTTGAAAACATTTCGTAATGATAAACTTGCAAATCGTTCTGTTTCAACTGAAGCCTTATGTTACAAATACTCGATAGCTGCTTTGTATAATATACATGAATAATATTAAAATGTAATTTAGTAATATAAAATAATATTACTACATCACATTTACAATTTTCTACTGCTTATATACTCCACTTTTTTACGTTTTAAATACCGCAATATCGTACTCTATTCATTTAATCAATAATAGATTTGGTAAGAACTTAGATATGAGTGGAGCTACGTCACAACGTACCTAATATCAAGAGAAAGAACTACAATATTTGACTTTATCACCTCCAGACGTAATCTGATTTGCGAATCAATCAATGTTAGTAAATTTCGTGATTGTGTATGATTTACGAATTGTTCTCGAATCTATTAATCAAACCGGCTATGATAGAAACATATATATGTATATATAATGTATATGTACACGATTTTAAGATTTTGTTCAAACTAATAGTAATGTGTTTTGCTATGTTAGATTTTAATATGTACAGAATAGGTTTATAATGCATCTTTTCGCAAATATTCATAATCTCCTCCTCTTATAAAATATTTTTTCCAAAGAGACGATAATCATTGAAGTTACCGTTACTGAGAAAAATAGCTTAGAACATCCACGTAGAAATGTCGTACTGACAACCTTAGAGCTAAAACATAGGTGCCGAGCCGCGAGGCCAGTCAGTGTCCCAATTCGCGCAGTTGGGATCAGCCCCAAACTTGCATTTATAAGAGTTCGTCGCATCGCATCGCGATTCGACCGCGCCCGCACTTCTAGTATGACCGAGAATTTAATAGGGTTATGTCTATATTATTTTATATTATTTATACGTATTATATATTTTTCTTATATTTACTTTGGCAAAGGTGTTCTATAAAATAAAAAAAAAGTATATTATACATATTTGCGAAAAAATGCATGACCGGACCCATACTGTACATATAAGCGTATTGACTAATTTGTCTTCATAAACAGACTATAAGGAAAAAATAAACATAGTCAAAAGCCGTAACAATGACAAATAAAAATAAAACAATAGATTCAATAAATCCAAATTATTATACTACTCAATTTCCGGAACTACATGTGCCAATTTACGATTACAAATTGTATGAAAATGTAACATCGATATTTTAGTTACATATTTATTTTCTATTAGTCCATTGAATTGCTGTAAGCCCACTGTGAATGTAAAGTACGACCGTCGCCGTTCTGATTCCAGTGGTCATAATACTATGGAGCAGTTACGGTTGGAACTCCTCCATATTATTAACGATAATTCCCTTTTACAAAATTTTATTCAAATACTATGTCGTCTCACGGTATATTCATTGGTTATCTAGATAACGGTCATTAAAATTAAACAAAATTATCTCAGGAACCCTATGTCAGTCTGTCAGTCGCGCTGTGCTCGATACAATCGAAATCATTTCATCGCTTTAAACGTTTTTAGAAGTCTTTTATATTTTTAAAATGTAAGTGGGTTTATGATTATTTCCAATTATGGATATATTTCAGAAGTTTTTAAATACGAAAACATAACTATCATTGTGTCCGTTGATATATATAACTTAACGCATATATAATATATACAAAGTCACGGACAGTCTTTTCACGATTAGAACGATGTTATTAATTAATATTTTAAGTGTAAAAATATTTTTTATGTAATGCGAACACTTTTGGCGTTTGGTATAGTTTGTGTATAAACAGAAATTATAACATTAAAACTAATTGAAATGTATATACCTTAACACTCATACACTAACCATACAGTATTAACGTAAGCTCTAGTTCTAATATTGGCATAAGTGTCATTTACTATTAAGTTACTTATTGTGTCAGGTGTCCATGACGCCAATGCAATGGTATATCCTTCTACATATTGTTTCTATTGTTTGAAGGTTTTATTGTTTTTCGTAGACAGAGGGGGTCGCTATGAACGTCGGCCCCGTGTAGCCTGCGGGTCGTTGGTGCGTTGACAACGTGCAGAAGCAGAGGCATAACGTGCTCAAGTCCTGTCCCGAGCGCGGAACGTGTAGTTTAATCTAATCGGGAATAATGATTATATTGATCAATTTATCTGTTCTACTAACAAAGTTTGAATCCGATATTTTTGAATCGAAGTCGACACTCGGCAAACACAATGCATTCGTAATTTTATAGTTGTTTGGAAATAACGTCGTACAATACATAATTATATTTCATTTTTCACTGTACATAACTTCAATGCGTATTTCGTACAAGTTAGTTGTAAGTCACAGTGCATTTGACCATCTGTGCCAAGGAATTAAAATTGAATTTATATGAAAGTAAATTTAATGTTACAATGTTTTAACTTAATAACGCTTTCTGTAAAAGCAACTACTAATTAAAAAAGCAAATATCAAATAGGTAACGCCATGCACCGATAAAAATAATATCATTGTTCATTAACCTTCATAAATATGAACAACAAATATGAGAAGTTCGTAAATACTTGAACACAAGTTATCACCGTACGTGCATTTTAAATTTAGTAAAGAATGTTGGCAATTTACTGCATGAGACATAAAATTTATGTTAAGCAAATCTAAACAAATCACGATTGTTTACTCGAGTACTGTGTACTTGATCTTAGATTAACTTTGTCGTTAACTTTAATGAAAAAAATTTCCTCTAAGCTAACAATACTCATAATCCAAATTCACTGCGCCATCAAAGGTAAAGTGGCCCGTATTGAAGTGATGAGTTGACAAAGCCGTCATGTATTCTCCGAGTGGGTGTATTAATGTTCCCATAATACCTTTTATGCTGACCGACTTTTTTGATTAGTTTCTCCTTGGTTTTACTCAAGTGAGTAAAACCAATAACATATATATTACTTAATATGTATTACTATTTCCCATCCACGTATCATCTAAGTGCGTATAAATAACTAATAAATAAACTCTTATTAAGTACTTCAAAGTATTTTTACATATGGAGAAAGCATTTACAAATTTCCTTTAAATTTTTACCAAAATTTATTTTCGTCGCTACCATAAAAGATATAGTGCCCGAATGTTCAAAAGCGTTACCTCGAACCAGAAGACACCGTTTTCGGTCCTAAAGGCAGGCGTATTGATCGATGAGTTTATAACTTAAATCGAATTCCGTGCCGGGCCAGCGCGGAAGGTTCAAAGTCGAAGTCCCTCAGTGTGAAGTTAAAAATTGTCCTAAAAGGTACGCCCAAAAAGTGAGGCAATTAAACCTGACAATATATTCGGTCGTTTCAATGTATATAAGAAGTCACATGTACTTGCGCAAATGACAGGCTATGATTTCAATACTCCGTTATTGGGATTATAAAATAATATAATCATTATTTCTGTATTTCTTTGAAAGCTATATTCAATTGTTTCTATACAATATGGGCGGGCGATGGAGTGTGTCTCCATGTGCGTGTATGAGTACGAGAGTGAGCGAAACCACAGGTATATTTGGATAATTACGAATTAATAATTGCTCAATTTCAAAATTCTCATTTAAAGCCTGCGAAGTGAACGGCTAACGGTCAGTAGATAACAGTAATCTACTTAATCAATTAGGCTCGCAGTGTACGCCCCAGGACGAAAGGAAGGACGCGTGGATTAATGCTAGTGTTTTTGCTTTTGCTATGTTGCTTTAAGTGGTCCACGCTAAAGAAGAATGTGCCAGTTAAAAAGTTACTGTCCACTATCAACTTACAAAGCGTGTTTCAAACAATGTACGAGCGTTCATGACGCAACATCGACGTATGATGTCGCAGAACTGTGATGGCGAGTACTAAATGGTATTAGGGAAATTTATTGATATAAAAAGGTCTCACATCTTAAAGATATCTCAAACCTGGGCTGATGTGTCAATTGTGTTCGCAACCACCAGATAATGATGGTATTCAGTGCCACTCAGTTAAATATATGAGGCCGCACGGTACGGAGAGCTCACGCCGTCACCTTAGATCTACTTGCACGATTGAAATTAAACTTGACTATGATTTTAAATCATCCTATTAGGTAAAAAAAAAACGGTGAAATGTCATTTTAAAAGATGCGCGTGGAAATAGAGACGGGATCCCAAATTAATGTTGTTTTGGTTTCGACTTCGTCCCGATGTGATTTAATTTTAATGAAATATACAAACTCGAGCTTTTCTACTGTGTTACAATATTATACGCACAGATGGAAGAGACTCCAAAAACAATATCGTACAACGAACGTGGGATCGGATTCCGTGAATCTTTCAGCGGTACAATACATTTGTTTTCATAGCATTCATCCCGACGGAGTGCGCGTGACCTCGCGACCACGAGACCTTCGTCCGGGCCGCTATTCCCCTTAGATGTGACTTCACACAACGTGACTTCTTAACACAACAATGCCTAGCTTTTATAATTAGTATTATAGATGCAAAAGTATTTTTGTTCGTTTGTCGTTTTTTCATGTAGCAACGGATCGATTTAATATTTTTGTATAAAAATAGTTTTTAAGTCAAATATTGTCATAAACTATTTTTTATTAGAAGAAAATATTCAGTTATAGTAAAAAAGTAATTATAAATAACTCTGTGGTTTATAAATCCGTCTGATGAATATTGGTTTGTGAATTAATTTAATGTTGCATATTTTTGTTTATCAAAATGTTATACTTCAGTAAAACTTAAACTTAACAAAAGCTATACATATGCAATACGATTTCGAATATGTAACCAATCCTGCAAGTATAGTGTTTAATTACGTTGACTGTTTTTATGAAATATGCAGAATTGTCTCGGCAAAATAAATCTTATTGTAAATAATAATAAGAACAACAATAATCAAAGCTAAATAGGAACGCTGTATGATAAGTAAAATTAACTTATACATACTTTTCGTTTAAAACCACTTAAAATAAATAAACTCTCCAACATTTGAATCGCAATTGTAGAAGATTAGATTTTTCTACAAATAGAATAATAATTATACTGAAGATTTTTTTTGTGACGAAAGCCTCAATAGAAAAGGCTTCATACGTGTCTTCGTGTTATCAAATTATTATTATCTTATACTTTACGGCAACTTTAAAAGTTCTTGCAAAAATACCAAAATTATATGAATCATTGTTACAAATTTTACATGTTCATGAATCGGAAAAAACACACTAAATACGATTATAAAACGCGTTCAAAATATGTTTAAACACACGTACATAGACTTAACATCCCTTTTCCATTTTGCCTAAATGCCCTATTATAATTCAGGTTGGAATCAATTTCGTGCATACGTTGATTATGATTATTATAAACTTACGACTATTTCTCAGAAAGGTAGGTAGGGACGACAGATTTTCACACGTCATGAGCAGCTATGCAAAGATCTCTTCCGTCAATCGTCTCACGTATTGAATGTCGATTGGAGTGTCTCACGTCGGTATTGAATCCTTAAAATTGCCTTTCTGCAATGCGGCACCCATTTGATCTGCATAACATCTTATGCGGACATTGATTATTGTCCAATCGTACACGCCAAAGTTAAACTTAAGCAAAATCGTCTGTTAGATATGTGAATGCGATCGACATTTGATGTCAATGCAATCGACATTTAATCGATATCATCCGGAATGGCGCCCGCTTGTTTTCGTATACCGTTCGGCATGTAGGTACGTTCGCATCATTTATTAAAGCGCCTCCTCATATGGTAAAGAAGATTACTTGAGTCCCGCGTCTCGTTATGGCTCTGAAGTTTCTATTCACGATTGCTCGCAATTATTAATGTACAACTTATTAGTAGACAATCAAAGCTCCGGCTCGTTTATCAGATCGAAGACTGTATAAGGAAAGGTCTCGAAGAAAATCTATCATTAAACGCTGTCCATTATACAGGAGTTCCGTTTTACGTAAACCTGTTTTACGTGGGATGAGTTTAATATTCTGTGCAGCTCGTGAGTAACAGAGTTCACAAGTAATAGAGTTATTACATTTCAAAATATTCTTTTTTAAGTTTTATACATATCTTTCGTTGGCTCGATCCACTTTTCAAAATATAAGAATCATTTATCTGAGGCCATGTGTTTCAGTGCTGGTTGAAAGCGATCACAGACTCTTCTGGTTCATAAATATAAAGTCTCCCATGATACACTGGATTCTTGGGAAAATAAAGAAATCAGAAGATGCAAAGTTCAGACTTATAGAATATGGATCAAAAGATCCACCCTTCCGGAAGCCAAAAATGACTGCATTATTTGCAGTAGACGACTTTTTGGTCACCTATCCCGATTTTTTCGAAAATACTAAGCAAAATAATATCAGTGTATCGTGCAAACTAAATCCTGTGGGAAAAAACCCTCAATCATTTTGTTAATCACACTTCTCTCTCCTATTCCGATTTCCTCGTTTTATTTTGCCTCGCACACATGCTCATAAAAGTCTTTCTTTCTGTCTGAATCATAATAATAAATTCATGTTTCGTCTTCTATAATAACATGGATGATATTTGACCATCCGCAAATGTATTTTAACGACATTTATTACCAACAATCAACATCAGCCTTCAGGATATGTCTGCAGCTTAGAGGTGAGTTGTTCAAGCCAATCCTCAAATTACCTCTAATCTTCTTATAGGTGGTAAATAAGTCGATTTCCTTCAATTATTCGCCTCGCAGCAGAAACATTACGCTCGGTAATCGCAGCTGAAGGCCGACCTTTACAAATATCAACGTAGAGAAACGTGAATCCGTTTAAATTCAGCGTACCAGCGCCCCATGGTACGCAGATGAGACACTTTCCCCTCAAAAGCATTTCAAAGGTGAGCAGTGGTCTTACAACGTAAGGGAACTTTTAGCATCATAAAAAGCCATCGGATGATGAACTTCAAATTGCAATAAAAAATAATTGACAAACTTTTCTTCTTCAAAAATAGTTTTATCAATAAATTACGTCTTGGGTTTTTTAAAAAACGCGGCAGTTGAAATTCAAATATTTATGACCAGGCAAAGAGTTCAAAATTTCTGTTGCGCTCAATGTAACTTTATCAGATAATATATAGAAGATTTTTTAGTTTTTTCTGTGAATGTGTAATAAATACGTGGGTTTTAAGAAACATCTTATGACCTAAAATCAGATTCTAATTATTTATTCATTTATATCTGAAAAAAATATGTTACCATTTGGGTTGCCGTCAATAAAACTGCATATGAAAAAAAAATTGGGAATCTACAAAGATTAAACTAATAAATTGTACTTCAAAGCTGATAGCTTGTAAGACTTAGAAGTTTGAAGTAGGTGTAACTATCGATTATTTGATCAAATACCGGTGTTAACCCATGCATTGTAATTCTATAATTTAGCGGCGACACTTTGTCTTGTGCATTCACGATCTATCAAATTAAATTAATTATAAAATAATAATTAATCTATCAAATCAAATCAAAGCATTCACAATCAACACGAATATCCATGACGAATTAGGTAATTAGATTCAGTGATTCTTTGTCATAAATCATTTTACACCAACATGTAGTGTATTGTCATTAGATACTTATTACATGAAACCAAAAGTAAGTTCGTTCGACACGCCTTTTTGGATTAAGAACTAAGAAAAGGGAGTGTGATGAAATTGGGCTGATAAGTGGTTAGAAGCCCAGAGAAGGATAAGGATTAAAGGATTAGCGGATATCAAATAAACGACTAAACTACTGACGGAACTTAATTGCTGATGAATAGTGAGACGTTTTTAACGAATAATCCGCATTTTAACTGTTGGAAAAATCAAAAAATCTGCCTCGAAATAAAGGCATAAAACCTATGCCAATAAAAATTTAGTTATCATTCATATATTGACAGACATATTTATATGTGGATCGTGATTAAATACGAGGACAAGAGTTTATGTTCACAGCAAAGTCGTTGATATGGGATATGAAAAAATAAAACGGACAAAAGGGAATAAGAATCGCACTCTGAGGGTTCCGTACATATTTAATTGCGTATATGTTTCATCCAACAAGTCTCGATGATTTTGGTGTGTTTCCTATTCCGATACTGGCGAAATTTTGGTTCTATTTCGAAACTTGTGCTTTTTTTTGGGAAAAATTTCATTTATTTCTTTATTATCTAAATTGTTGCAAATATTACGTTTTCATAACGGGAAATTAAAAAAACGTTTTTCTATATACTGGTTTGCATCACGGTTCATATTCTAATTGCAAGTGTAAATTTGTAAACACAAAAAGAAATTCATGCGACATAATCACAAATTAACGATTTTTAGATTTTTTTTTCCTTTTGCCAAATTTTTTAGTTACAGATCAATGGAAAGTACCCTATAGATTTTTTTTACTTGCAAAATATAAACCATAAACGACCGCATTTTTTGATTACGTTGCATTAAAACTTTGATTTTTTAAATTCCGAGGGACCCCAGATCTAAATATTTGGTATTGATTTCAAATTGACATCTCCACGCGTCCTTCAGACAAATTGTCTTGACAGACAGGCAGACAGAAAAACAACGAAATGATCTCGTTAGTTTTGCCTTTTGCTTTTCGAGGTACAGAACCATAAAAAAAAAAATAACACAAAATGCGACTATCCCCTGAAACGCTTACGCTGTATGGTTTTTAATTCGCGATGCGTCTGTGAATGTGAAAACTTCCGATGGCATCCAAGCATCACCATAATAACGCACGGAGAAGTATGATGAGCGCGATCGCCGGGACCGCCCCGCGAATTCGGGTATAGCCGGATGGATGGATCCTTTGTGATGTGCCGAGTTCCTTTTTTTTTCTGTAATCGTTCAATGGAAACAAATCGAAATTACAGCGTTATTATCTATGCTCAGGTAGCCGGTCGGGCGTGTGTCGAACCGCCGATCGAAGGCGGGCCGTGTATTTTCCTTCATCACGGAATACACAAAAAATAATGTCGAAGTACATCCTCTTCAAACAATCTTGCCTATGCGTCACTAAACTTAGTAAACTCTGATTTTCATCGAATTCTTATAGAATACTGTTTCATTCCCTATAGATGGAATTTTTCAACTTAAGAAATAATAATTGGCTTTCATTCTGCAAAGAATATCCGTTTGCAATGCGATTTTAAATTAAAATTAAGTCGATGAATATATTCTGTCTAGAAGGAGACTGTTAATGAACGCCATCGGGTGATGGAAGAGTGAATACAACTGAAGCAAATGGGTTTCACTTCTATTTTTCTCTATCATGCTTTTATTGCATGAGAGAAATGGCGACAACTTCTGAGCTGGATTTGAAGAGTTCTCGATTGACATCATAATCTATGTACACGTGACATTGATAAGTTATTGAGGACTATTCTTTGGCGATATCACAATTACAATTACAATATTTAGAATTTCCGAGTCTTTATTTTTTGAGACTTTTCTCCCATGTGAATATACTAAAATATAATTTTTTCCTTTAAATTTGCCTCCAAAAAAAATTATGTGAATTACTGAAAAACTTTTCCTCGAAGTTATCTTAGTTCTATTTTTTCAAAATCAGATTCCATACTAAATAAACGTTACAAAACGAAAAACACGAAACGATTTTTATTATATATTTGTAATAACTATATTACAGAAACAACCAACAAGGTATTGTATGATCATGTGGCATTTGTCAAAGAGTAATATTTATAATGATAAACACTGTGACAGAACACTGAATGTGACCACCGAACATTGAGCGTAAACACCGTATGCGAACAAGCAGTTATGGTGTTTTAACATCCATTTAATTATTACTTGTGCAATCAACTTGTGGAATTATAACACTAAACCTTTTTATTTTAAGACTGGTTTTTGTCACAAAATATGATGTATTTGCAAGATTTAAAAAGAAAGGCACATATATTACACAAAAATGCAAGTGTGAAAAAAGGATTTTCGGAAAAAATGTCATTTACGTACTTTTGTCAATCATCGATTCAATGACCAATCAGACATCACGTGTATTGATTTATTCCAAAATTATTTCACCTTTGATTAATTCATGCAGATTGCGGAGTACTAGATGCGCTTTAAATGTAATTCCTGTAATTAGGTATAATATAAATCTAAGTATATATATATATATATATATATGATCCTCCAGAATTTCCTTCCTATATATAATATAGTAATACAATATATATAAAATAGTAATACAATAGTATAACTGTTGCATTCCATTTGTAATAATATTACACATTTCAAAATTTTAATAGAAAACAAAAAGCAAAGTTAAAAGAAAGGAGCGAACCAACAAAGTCATATATCAGCAGAAATCTGCGGGAGGCGCGCGTTGTTTGTAAACACTACGCGGTAATACATTTCTGTGTAACGACCTTCAAACGCTTTTCATTTTACTTCAAGTTGAAAAAGTAGGGTTAATGTAATCAATCCGTCCAATGTTTGGTTTTTTATTAACTTGTTTTATTGTGTGATCGAACACGTTTACCTGGCATGCGGAGCGATCGGCGGAAGTTGGTTGTTGGCGGTCCGCTGCTGCTGCCTCGGCGGCGCGACGGCGTCGGCCCTGCCCTGGTGCGGCCTCTTGGCGGTCGCGCGCGCCCTGAGCGTGTCCAGCGGCGGCTCCCGCTCGCGTATGGTGTGATACCGCGGCTGATAGCACTCGAGTTGCGAGTCGAGTCGCGCGCGTGGCGCGGACGGCGCGGCGCGTTGCAACATAACCCCGAATGCTGGAGCGTGGCGCGCGGCGGCCGGCGCGGCACTGGGCGGCGGGCCCGCGGCGCCGGAGGGCCGCTCGGCGCCCCGCCGCGCAGGCTTCGCTTCCTCCGCGAAAGCCGCGCGCGGCGGCCGCGACTGCATCAGGCTTATCTTCTTCTTTTGGCCGTCGACGTTGTGTAGAAGAAGTAGCCGTTTCTGTCCATCTTCGGCGCGACCGCTTTCACCTATAAATTAAATATTTTTGTGCCTTATTGCCTTCATTTAAGTACATCTGACGAGAGGTTGTTAAGTCAAGTTTAAATCACCCGTTTGTTATGATATATCCGCCCACAATCTTTTTATATCAGATCGTAACTTTGACCTTTTTAGGTCCTCCACGCCGGCTCAATGCGAGGGGGCGGCTGACGGTCGTGTTCTCCAAAGCACGGAGCGAGTGACTTAATTATATAATCAAAAATACACCTAGCAGTAAATTATGGAGTTTGAGTTTATAAGTTTCTCCGAGAGAGGCTTTAGAGCTTTTTCAAGCTCTTCGAATTCAAAAATATACTTTTAATACCTTTTTAGCTCTTCGAGTTCAATTATCTAAATTTGTTTCAATAAAAAGATTTTTTTTTTTTTATTTAAACTACGATACATTTCCGAGCACGTAATTCAATTTTGATCTGTTTTGTGGGATTCGACGCAGTTTTCTAAGAAGAAAAAAATGATCGAGTACCGATAGCAAGTTGTTTCGAAAAAACTCTTTTCTTTTGAATATTTCTCTCGTACGAAAAAACCGGTTTTGATGCAAATTACGACAATCGACGCTGTTTTTTTTAAAAATAACAACTGGTTAAATTTTAGAATTTGCTAGTAGAGTAATTTAACAAATATTGAAAAGAAAAGTTTTTTAAAAAAATTGCTCTAATAATATCTCTTGAACATATCAACCAATTTTGATGCATTTAGGAATTATTAAAGTTGTTTTTTATGGAAAACAACTAGATAAATTTTGAAATTTACCGGTAGTACAAAATATTGTAAAAAACCCTTTTTTAAAATTTTTCTCCAACGATATCTCTTACAAAAATCAACTCATAATTATACAGTTTGCAGCAGTCCATGAGACTGTTTGGGGAAAAGAGTCAATTAGATTTTAGTATCAATCGCTAAAGTAGTATAAATTTATTAAAAAAAAAAAACATTTTTTTTTTAAACTTTATTTTTGGGAATCCTCAAAATGTATCTTGCGAAACTAGTTCGAAGTTCTAAGAGATCTAAGTTGAGTGAATCCCTTTCGAATCATTTTTCCAAACTGCGTTTCGATTGGTCAATCTTTTCACACACACTTGTACACCTGCGCACGCGCACGGACGTACGGACATACATATCACTCGAAAATTGTCAAAATGATTCTAGGATCCTAAAACGAGATTTGGTGAAAAATCGATTTTTGAAAATCGGGATGAATACGGTAGCTTCACAATTTTGTGAACATATTTCATATTTCATGGTGGGGAATTGGAAAAACGAACAAAATAGACACTCATTTTTATTCATTATAAAACCTCACTCTTCCCACCTAATTGTAAAAGACCCATCTCATTACTTTTAATTAGCTATATTCATACCAAAAATAGTCGTACCTTACTGCATAAAAGTTTCATACAAAATGCAACCCACTTTTACCTTGATAAAAGCAAATTACTCATACAAACACACGAAAACGATAACTACATAAATACAAATGAACATAGCTATTAAATAAAAGATTCACTTCTTATGATTACCATACGGTCTTTGGAAATCAGATAAAGTCTATCATTTACGTGATCACATCTTTTAACTGTAGACCAATTTTTATCAAGACTTTTAAGTTATAAATGAACAAAAAAACAGATTGAAATCTATTATTTACACAATCACATATTCTGTCTGAATACCAAATTTCATCATGATGGAACGGTTCTTAAGTTATAAAATATATAAAACATATATCAATCATAAAATTTTACAAAAGAATTGAATGTACAGACAGAGGCTACAGATTTATGTGGTAGTATAGATGTAGTAAAGGTATTACTTTGTTTTCAGACTAAGTGACTGACATCACAAATGCAACCTATCCTTCTTGTCGATAAGCTTGAAAACTTCTCTCAAAACTTATTGCGCACATTTTCGATTTTTCGAGATGAAAAAGATGACTTAGTTGGTTGTATTCTTAAAATTTTGGACTCAAAATTATCAGTATATACTCTTTGTTAAATCAAAGAGATGTTTACAAACAACTTAATAAGCATTTTTAAATATTAAAAAGTTACTATATTTGAAAAATCGCTCGTTTAAGAAATCTAAAATTTTACGAAAATTGATTCCCTTGCAAATTCTTGTTTAGTATATTTCTCTAATATATGAATTATTTTATATAGAATTTAAATATTCGACGCAATTCATTATTTTAAATTTTGAAATCAATCAGTTTAATAACAGCTTAGCAATTTTTGTAATTAAATTCGTATTATTTGATTTTTAAAAGGTTCAAAATCTGCTTGAGCGTCGTAAAAGTGGTGCTGAGCGATTGAAGACACACATGTGGACTCTGAAGCGCATCCTCACATAGAACACGCGCGCGCGCGCATACTTTATACATATATATAATTATATATATGTATAATATACATACATATTTATATTCGAATTCCAAAATTATCTAAAAAGATGACTAAGCTCTTTTTTTAATAGTCAAATTTCGCACCGTTTTGTGCGCATGACATTTTTGTAGGCAATATCATATCATATTATAATAATAGGTTGTAACACTGACAAAAATCGTAGTGTAAAAACCCAATCGTTTATTTTAATATTCTAATTCTCTTATTTACACTTTCGCTCTACCTCACCCCCTTACACCAAATCTTCCTCTCTCTAACTCATCTAAATAAAGCAAATAATAAGAATGGCCGACAAAATAATGTAAAATTAATGACTTTTATAATGTTCTAGTTATAAGATGTAATACAGATAAACATAAAACGATAAACAGAAACAAATATTTTAGGTGACAATAAGTTCTATCATTTTTTTCAAACTTCATCAAAATTGGTTACATTATTGTTGAGTTGTATGTAGACATACAGACAAAACAGATAGTAGTTTATGTATTGCAAAATAGTAGGTTCCGTAAAGTTCATTGAATTCAGGTCAACTATTGTTGAGACATGAAAAAGATATTGAACCAACTAGACAAACACAAAATAGTACAAATCCGTTCCCAAACGTCAAACTGTCTCCATGCTTACATACTTCGAAGTTGGTGCAGCAGTTTAGTCCTGAAAACGTAATAGGCAGATGCATATATTCGCATTTATAATATAAGTATGGATGGGATATACTTTTATCTTTCAAAATGATTTTCACAAAATTGCAATGAATTGATTACGTAGCAAGTGAATTAGCTTGCATTATGCGGTCGAATTCCGACTAAAACTGTATATTTAAAGATATTAAAATATCTTCAACTGCATTTTACAATATTATATTAATTTGAAAAAATGCGTAATATTGATAACTGATATTTTATATGCTTACAAATCCTGAAGATATGTGATAAGATAAACAATACAAAAACCGATGATCGAAATAAAATTAATATATTACAAAATCCTTTTTCACCGGTTAACAAATCGTACGTGTACGACAATGTAAACTTTTCATAAAATTTATGGAAACTAGTATGGGATCGTATGAGATGTATTAATTTTTTTTTTTCAATTCGTATCGTACAAAGCTTGTTATTGCAGGCAGTAACTTTGAACAAAATCAATTATACAACAACCGCTCTCTGAAAACATGTGAAATTGTTTGCTTTGTACTGAAAATAAAAAAAAAATACGAGAATATATTCGTTAACGACGGAGAAACTTCCTACGGGCGCGGACCGGGAACAAATTCCGTAACTTTTTTCCGAGTTACGTTCACTCGCCTAGTTCAGTCATATACGCTTTTACAGTTAAACTTTTTGGCGTTATTGCTGACAGATGCTGCCACTATCCTTGTCGGTGTTTTGTCGTCTCCACCGATTCCGTTGCGATACCGCCAGGTGTCTGTGCATGGAGCGACCTGAATAATGAAATTCGTGTATGAATTACGTACGAAAAGAACACAAACGAAGGCTTCGACGGTTGCCGTAACGAACATCGCGCCGTCGCCCGCGCCGGCCCGGCGATGGTATCGCCCGCCCGCCCGCGGCGTCTTTCTGAATGCTAACTGCGGCTCAATGGCGGCGCGGCGGCAAAGCTCTATCTCGGCGTGCATCTGTGTGCTTTCGGGGAGTCGGCCTGCGCCGCCGAGTGGAGCTTTTCCGCTTTGACTCTTACCCTTTCTAGCCTCCAGATATTTTTCTCTGCGATTTAAATTGCGTTCTTCTCCATCTCCTGTTTTTATCTCTAACAAAGGAGATACTAAACCGATTGGAGTGGTATGGCCCGAGGTTGAAACACTTAGTTAATATGTATTACTTTAGACATACGATATCAGTTTACTCATTTTTTATATTGAAACAACTTTATCCCGACTTAAAAATGTAAAAAAAAATATTTTTTTTAAAATACCCTACAGAAAACAATGTACATTATTGTCGTTTTTGAAATTCAATCTTGAAATATAAGAAATTTTCTGACACACAAAATTGACGCATAGAAGATTATTTTATTTCATTCTTTGCTTTAAAATTATTCAAATTAAAAAGTAGTATTTAAATTCATTAATAGTGTTATATCATTGATTTAAATACACACACTTATATATACATATATCAAAAAAATAATTGATAATGTATTATTATTGATCATATATATGTAATATATGTAACAACTATAAAAGTAAACACTCTCTTTGTGCGTGCCCGGAATAATAACATTTGCATTACATCGACTAAAACTTCCTTCTGTAAACTTTTCTTTATTTTTCGCTTCCGAGGGGACAGAGACGAACTGTTCTGTAACGCGCCCGCGCACTCGTGTGCTCTGACAGCGTGGGATTCTTACCCACTAAAAGCGTTATAGGCAAATATTTATATACAAAAGACGGTAATCTGTGGATCCGAGCTTTTTAAAGATTTAATCACAGGGATATTGTCAACGCGTGGTTGCTCTACAGTTTTTTTTTTTCATACGCATTCTCCTTTAACGCATGACCTTGCTTACCATCAATGGACCAATTATAAGGAAATCAACACCAATTGCAATCTAAAGAACGACAACGGTAGAAAAAAGGTCCAAAGAGTCAGCCTTCTCAATTAAATAGAATGCTCCTATTTTTATTCCTCGTACACCATATTTATTTTTAGCAGGCGTTAGACCAAAATCGGACGGGTCTGAAAGAACGTTCCGTGATCTCCTAAATAAATAACAAGTTTGAGGTCTTTAATAAGGACAGTTGATAAGGTAAATTCGTGTTGATAACCAATTGTTATGATTAAAAATCTTACACAACTTTAATTTATTTCTATATAGTAGAAATCTTTAATTAAATGCTGCAAATGCAAAACTGAGTTTTGAACTCATCAATGCACCTCAGCATTTGTTCTACAATCTGAATAATACATTGAGACATGTAAGTAATCGTCGTCATCTCGATGCATTAATTTAACGACATATGATTATTACATAACTCATTTTTATTTCTATTTTCATTGTGACATGTAGACTACCAAATCAAAAATGAGCTAATTTCATACAAGACCAAGATTTTGAATAAGAAGGTTTTTATCGAGGACACTTTCTCATTGCATTTTTCTTTTATTTATTATGTGTTTATTGATCTAAGTATTACTACGGTATAAGAACATTAAACATGTAAAGCATGAAAGTATTATTATTTGAGTTGTCCGTCCACACAGCATCCATTTCAATTTTCAGTATATTTCATAAAATCTAACTATTGCATTTGTCCTCATGACGTATTTTTTGAAAAATGTTGTTGGTTTTCGACTTATCTCGTCGAGTTGAGTCAGAAAATATATATGGTTCCAAAGTTTATATATATATGTATATATATATATATACGCGTTACATCATATATATATATGATGTAACGCGGGTCTTGTCAGCACGACAATGCTTTAGAGATCTTAATGAAACTCAACATGCACGTTCTATGAACGATTACAAGGATCGAGTTCAAATATGAGTCACATCAGTCAACTAGTTTAGAAATTACACCCTTTCAAAATTTTCAAAATCCGAAAATCACTAATTTTATATGAATTACATATGAAAATAAAATGAAATCTACTTCAGTTTCGGTTACCGATTGGCCTTTTTTTATTATATGCAATGATAGTTCATGTTGCTGGTCTCCATTCATCTAGACTCTTAAAAGGCCGAGCCATCAAATCAGTTCATAAATAGCTAATTCTGGAAAGGCAACCGACGAGCAAAACGCGACCTCAACATAGTTGGTATGAGATGAGACATAGTTGGTAACGAAATATGATTCGTGATGTATATGAATGAAGCAGAAGATGCGCGAGAAAGTGAATTTTCATGGTTGTTCGAAAATCTCAAAAGACTCTTGGTAGATTATTAGTCACGAACTGGTAATAAAGTAATAATTGTAAAAATATTGATCCTTAAAATTACGTAAGGGAGCATGGAAAATGATGTTACGCATAAGAGACGTCCGGTCTACCTTCATAAATTCCTTTAGCCAATTTTAAACTCTCTTAATGAAAAGCAAGCAAAAAACTATCCAACCGTGACTCTTCGCAGTCCGTTGATTATAATAATGATGAAGCAAGTTATCGTATTCACATATCAAATCAATACACCAATATGTACTAAAAGATTAAAAAAGAAACTATAACTCAAGTACATATCATCTGTTATTGAGGTTAGATTATATAAAAAAAAATACCAATGTATTCATTAACACCTCTTGTCCAACTTAGCCTCAAATTCAATAAAGTCCACAGCTGGAATGCGAGCCTATCACTCGTCCGTCATCAATAGGGAATCCTGAAACGGCAAAACTGACGCAGCGCCGCCACCCGCCCCGGCGGCGTTAACGCGCCGTACATCAACTAGCGAGTGTTATAAAACGTGGCGCGCGTCGCCCTAAACGCCGATGTAAAATTACTCGCCCTCACATTTTATAGGCCCGCCGAATAAATATAAGGAACAATAAAGCGCGGGAGGGCATCGCTACGACGTAGTTAACGCTCGTCAAAACATCATTCGGGAGTAAATTAAACAAAGGTTCGTCATCCGTCGGTGTTCGGGACGCGTCCCGCGCGAGCGCATCGGGGATCAAAGCACCATCGATACTCCACGATGCCCTCGTGTTGCACGCACTTAATGTAACCTTAACGGCGCCGCGTCCCGCTTATTGAATATAACGTGTGCACTGCCTTTTATATCATTGGGAAATCTTTAGCCGTCGACGCGAACTCGACCCGTATTCGAATGTATCCGGTACGACCGGCATTCGATCGCTTGCCTTTCATTATCGAGAGCCTCCTTTGAATACTAAAATGACAACGCGCGAGACAAGCCCAAAATGCCATTTCAATCAAACGCCATTTGTACGTGTCGAAAATAGTTACGTAGGTGTAATAGGCTCGGATCATTATTCAATTAGTCTGACATACAAATAATGTGTGCGGACTAAATGTATAATTTCATTGCTAACTATATTATTATTAATTATATTCGAGTGGTTTCCTTGTATTTAAATAGAATGATTTTAAAATATTTCATTATAATTAAATATACATTTATAAATGATATGCTACCTCTTGGTGTGTGAATCTTTATTGTCACTCATGAAATCAGTCAACATCTCGATCTGGATGTTAAAAAAAAGCAGTTTATAATTTTAAACAGTTAAAACTAGTAACATCATTGAAATCGTCCAAGACATACGAAACGCTTGTAACAAACGCCCGTTTGAGAGAAATACAACTATTACATCAAACGAGAGGCCCTTTTGTATGTAGGTTAACTGTAGAACCGGCGACCCGGGACAAAGTTTAACAGCAGTAACAGTTGTGAACTGTCGGGCCATTGTCCGGGCCGGGGCACGGGCGCAGCCGGGGGCGGCGCATGTCAATATTTGTCGCGCATAACGAACGCCCTGATAAACAGCTGCAAACAACCTGTTGACATAGCCCGAGAGCCCGACGAATTATCAGACGGCCGAGCAGGTGCGCCGCCGCCTCCTCCCTAATTGGTCGGCGATGACGTCGTCGTCCGGGGAACGATCGCATGTGCCGTGACAGTTGTCGTTTATTCCGTGATAAATGCAGTGATAGCGAATTTTATGATAATTTGAATGTTAATCAAATGCATAAACATTTGTAAAGTGTTATAACCCGCTGACCCGGTGAGCGCTTTTCTGCGCTTTCCTGAGGGTTACGTGTAAATGTAGTTTGCTTGTTTCTTTTTTTTCGCACGTTTTACAAAATGTTTAACCTTTTTTTGTTGACCAGTCGGAATAGATGGTGTATTAATATGAATCGTCTTAATTTATCATATAAAATTAAACAATGCGATCACGGTGCCGCTTATCCTATCCAGGTTGTATGAATGTCTTTTTTGACAATGAACCAACGCGTAATATGTATATGAGTAGATTTGATTCAATAATATAAGATTTGATAATTTACTACAGCGCCACCTATCAGACCATAATAGCTATAAACATCGTAACGAATATATAATTGACAAAACGAATAGATACATTCCGTTAATACGACTCCAATCGGTCAAGTGGTTTAGAAGATAAAGGATCACTAACAGACTCGCCGATGAGTACATGTATATAGAGAAATGTATTAGCAATAATTGTTCTGATATCTGAAGTAAATCGAGAATCATTTGTAAGATCGCTAATCCGTATGGGCATACATACATGTATATATAAGGTATTTTACAAATAAAAAAACTTTTTTATTTTCAAGTTTTTCAATTTATATAAAAGTACAAATATATAATATGTATAATAAAACATCATTTGAACAACATATTTAATACTAACTTGATGGCTTGAAAATGAATACAACCAGTTAAAATGTAAAAAAAAAAATGGAATGAAACTGAATAAATGTAACACAAAAAAATTGTAACGATATTTCACCATTTTATGTTTATTTATTTACCGAAATGTAAAAAATAAATACGCACTTCGAGGAAAAGATTTTCCGATCAGAAACCCTCGCAACGCGCACGAGCTAGTGACGGGGGAAGTTCAGCGAAAGTTGCGCCAACTCGGACAGCGACCGAATGCGGAACAAAAACTAGCCCTAATTGATTACACCGTTAACGGCTGATTTCAGAACCGGTGCAATAATTTTCTTATATAACCCTGTTGACTAACCTTATGTAATTCTTATTTATTTAAAAAATTATAAGTTACACGGTATCCAGTATTTCACATAAATATATAATAATAATAATGTCAATTCACACATTTTTCCCAGTACAGCAAGCAAAGACCACAGATCACAAATATTTTTGGTACATCTTTAGCGTGGTGTATCAAAAGCGGCAATTACGTGAGGCTCGAGAGGAAAGGGGGGTTCCTTCTTTTTTGTGTTGCTCTATTTCGATATCACTGAAAATTGATGTGGATTAGCGGATTATTAGACTCCGGGGGTTGTTTCAAGCGAGGCCGTGAATCACGTTGGAGAAAAGAATTATCCGATTATATAATTTTTATTGTATGAACAGTTTGTGCGCAAAAACAAGCTTTATTTATGTAAAGCACTAGTCTTGAAAATTGTACTCATTTCATATAACATCACATCATATATTCTATCAGCCATCACATATCTATAGTACACGGCCTCGTTGCTCAGTTTGGGACCAGATGACCCTGCGTGTGTGTCCGAAGATATTATTATAACGCTGAATTATTCACACGTTGTGAAAGTAGGACACAGCCTTATCGACTATCGCGAAATATATGTCTGTATTTCTCGAAAAACTAGGAAATGTTGTAACGTAATAGATTTAACCTTTTTCACGTTTGAATGGAACAATTATTTGTTTTTTGGTATATGTAACTGAAAGTAGATCACTTTTGCTGTCATAAAATAATCACGCTCGAACATAGCACGTAGCAGAAGGACTCCGATATACTGTCAATGCCAAAAGGGCTGCACTTGTGTTCTGAAAACGATGACAACATTCAACAAACTTTAATTTTTTTTCATTATATTTGCATAAATGCTTTTTTGGCATAATGATATTCGCTTAAAATTTAAATTTCCATTTTTCTGGATATCCATTTAACTTCTTTCAAATCTATCTATTTGATGTCCCCTGCGCTACGTCTCCCCGCTACACTCTCTGTCACTTAAGCGTCTATCCTCGCTCCGAGGAGACGGATCATCTTTGGTCGCGCCGTGCTCGCGCCGCCGAACACCGGCCTCATTACATGCGATCCGAGGCGAGCGCGGCTACTTGCGGCTCCGCGACGCGCGGGCCGCTCCTCGACGCCCTCTCCTCCTTTGTTTCCCTCGCCGATTTACTCCGCGGAATATTTTCTGTCGATTCATCGCTGCATCTCTCATTTTCCGTGTGACGGGGCGCGAGAGGGACGGAACTAGCCGCCGCCGCCGCCGCGTCACGCGCGACGATGACGCCGCGCCCCGCGCGTACGGGCTGGCGCCATAAATCAGAAGAAGTGAAAATGTGGCGGATAACGTGCGTGTGACCCCCGCGGATCGATATCTCCTTGAGTTTTTAATAATGACCGCATCGCTAACGTCGTAAGTTCTGTATCAATCCTTTTTTTTTTTGGCAAGAGACAAGGAATAACAAAAGTTTAACGTGGCCTGTTTGTTCGGTCAGCTTTCTCTCGAAATTAAGCAGCCAAACTTACCACGACCCCGCCTCGCCTGCTATTTATCATAGAGTTGAACAAGTTGTATTTTTTTTTTGTTTTATATTAAAAGAACATTAATAATTATTTCCGTAATATAACAGATTCTAAAGCTCGGAATACAAAATTGTTAAGAAACTATAAAATCGCACGTTCGCATATGACTTTTATACACCGTATGTATACTACATTAGTACATTTATTTATACTCCTGTAGAATACGTAAAATACTTGACGGAAAACAATTTTAACAAAGCTAGTTCTAACTGAATTACGAAAAGCGATTATTAAGAAAACATATGGACATTGCATAACATAAGGGCAAATTTCTCTTCGCATACTTTACAATTGTTTACATTTTTAAATAAAATTAAAATGTTCTCTCTTACTGATTAATGAATGCACAACGTGAACATATGCGTGATAATTTTGTGCGATTTCAAACGTACACTAAAAGCGGAAGAATCATTTAAAATACTTCAGATGTCGTTCAAAGACAAAAGCTCTTCTGAAGCGACTGTTCACTGCCGGTTCAACGAATTTATATGCGGTCGAGTAAGTTTGACGGACGAAAAAAAAAATTGACTGTCTTTTGACGACTGTTATAATTTAAAAACGCGTTGATAGTGAATAATTTAATTAAATACCACTGACATACGGACATATTTTTTAATTATATATATTAAAAACATCGGAAGTGAAACCTTCACATAATTAAACTGGGAGAAAATGAGACGATACAGTATCAGGACTAGATTGATTATAAGGTATATTTATTATAATATTGGTACCAAATGCAAAAGTTATTTTATTATTTATTATTCAAGTTCAATGTTTTCAATTTGAACGGATACAATAAGCAGGTGCACATAAGCACACGTACCTCTTTCTATCGTATTCTATCTCATTCATATTTTATCTCATTCTCTCGCAGACATTCTATTTCATCTCACATTCTATCTCATTCTCTCTCACGCTAGACTATACGGTTGTCTCTGTTTACTGTCGCTTTTTCGTTGCATCAAGTTTCAAATCACAGCGGCACTAAAGAAGTTTTCACTTCAAAAAAGGCAAGGCTAATTACTAAGGAAGAATTTCAGCATACAGTATAAGATCGGATCAAGAAGGGCGTATGGAATTCTTAGTCTCACGTTGGATACCGCACTATCTGATGTGATCAGGCGCTGGTTCGGGTAAAACGGTGTCGCGACGTACAGCAAAATTAAGGCTGTTTGTCTCGACGCGTCGGCGATGTCGTCACGGCCGATGGGTCATGGATTCATCAGTGCGATTCAGAAACGAAGCGTCGGTCAATCTAGTCTGTTTTAAGTCAACGAACGCCTACCAAAACGAAGCGAGCGGCGTCGCGTTCACTTTTCTCTTCGACGGGTTATTTGATTTCGGTTATTCTAGTGAGATAGAAGAAGCATCGATGTTAAATAGTATGTTACCAAATAGTTTCCCGAACATTTCAGCAGCAAGCGATCGAAGATCGGCCTCCGTATGCTGTTGCTTTAGCACGAAAACCTGTCTTCAGACCCGATGCACGTACTTTCTCCATATCATACCTGTCCAACTTGTAGATCATCCTAGTTACAATCCCGATTTGGTACCGGATGACAATTTTTTGTTCCTCAACATAACATTTTTCATCACCGGAAAATGGAACTGGATACATTTAAAAAGGCAGTTGAAGAAGTATTAGATCGAAAATGTGTTCTGAAAATTGGTTTAAACATGTGACTTTTCATATAGACGCCGATGAACAGTACTTTGAAAAAATACAGCAAAAATAATGACTTATAGTATATTTTTTACAGTATTGCGAAATGGTCTGAGGTCTCATGTATAATATAATTGTAACTTATATTTGTGTTTGTCTAATAATTAAAGAGACAAAGTTTAATTCAAAATATTTTATAGTTAAAATAAGTTGCATTAATTTTGTTAATTACTCATTTTACACCTATACTTATGTAACATAACTCATTGTAATTTTGCTCTAGGAAGTCCTTTGTGACCAATTTTTCAGATATTATAGATGGGACGTTTCATAATGGCAATTTCAGATTTTTGAGCTATTTTTTTACTAATCCTGGTCCCGCAATTTCTAAAAGAACGTATATTTTTGGCTTATCCAATGCCGTTTTATATTATATTTTGTAAAGTGTTCAAAATCTACCAATATCACATGTTTGGGGCACATTAGGAGTATTTTGATTTTTCTGCATGAGGTTGACGTTTTGTAAATAATATGTGATTGAAGGTGGACTTATTCTTTAATAAAATTTAATTCTGCATGTATCGAGTAGGTAAAATTTGTTTCTTTGCTTTTAAACCTACTTTATTACCATACAAATACAGATATATACGAGTATAATAGATTCGATATCCGTGAACCCCAATTTATTAACAATAAAATCGTAGTCTTCATTGACATATGATATAATTTTATATTAGAGGTAATCCCAAAGAAGAGTTCCTAAAGGTAAAATCCCACGAGAACAATTCCGTCTGAGGAACTGTTTTAACTGGTACACCCACATTAATTTATTGTCAATAAATTTTACTATCCACATCTATCTGAGTTTCTTTTGTTAAGACATTCAAAGAAAAACGTTAACGGCAAAGTAAATACAAATACTTAATACCAACACAGGGCAGAAATCCCATTTTCAAAACCAAGATTTTTAAGTTCCTTTTTCCGTATAATGAATTAATGAAACACATTTGTGAGTTGACATATTTGTATTTTTTTAAATATATCGCAAGTTAACTTTCAGCTCAACTATAAATTATTTCAAAATCACCAAAAGTAAATATTGTTCCATCTTTGAGTTGAAATCGGAACTAAAACTTAACGCGTTAACGAAACTAGTATAATTTTTATTCTAATTACGTCACAATTACTAATATCATACCTGTAGCCAAATAATAATAGAAGCCAGCGGCCTAGCCATACCTTTGTTTTTTTTTAACAACATTGGTAATTTTCAACAGAAAATTTTAACACGCAGAATGTTTAATAGGTTTTAATGTTACTAAGTTATATACATATATAACATATTGTTTAGTTAGAATTACGAAAACTTTCTTATGAAGATTGTATGAACTTTTTTATAAAACGATTCATCTCATTTATCTAAAAATTTAATTATTACGTATAGATTTAATTCGACGTCTAGAAAATAATTTACCTGGCACACTTAAATAACCCCAAAAACACATTAGCAAAGAATACAAAGTATTTGTACATACGTACAGTAACTACGGAACCTGTAATCCTCCATCGACATCGAATCGAAATGTATATGATACCATAGACGAAAGAATCTCATCGAAGCCTAGGATTTTATTTCTCAAGATACGAAACGCTGAAACGCCATCACATCAAACGGACACGTCGAGAGCCGTGATAGCGTCACGCGGACAGGTGATCCGACGGCGCATCCAGCGGCCGCGGGGGGCCGTAAAGGCGGCGGGGCGGGCGGGCCGGGCGCGGCGCCCGACAATAAAACTCACCGCTCCCCGCGGCATTAATTTAATCATCTGCCTCTTTCATTACCCTATAAAAGTTCAGCGTCGTAAAACAGCACTTATCATCCGACATGGATTTTTCATATCGGCTCCTGGAGCTGTTCGTGCTTAGTAATAAGAGAAATCACTTAAGATGTGCAATCCTCCGAGACGGGGGCGGAGCGGGGCGCGGCCGGCGGGGAGGGGGGCGCCCTCTCGCCGCTCCACAGAATGAAACGTCGCCGCGGACGACCCCCGTTAACGCTCGCCGTAATGTCTGCTTGCGGATGTCGAATGATTACTTATTGCTTTGATCTTCTCCGCTTCAACTACTAGCCCCAGCTCGCTGCTCCACCTGCGGTAGCTACGAGTAGATGTAAATACATAGATATTTACACATCGTAATATTTTATAATCCCCGAACGTCGAGATAACTAAGCCCAAACGATAATTACTGTCTTTCGCCCAGTTGTCAAAAATAGACTTATTTAGTTTTTTTTTCTAATAACTATTTGCGTTTAATAAGAAATAAAAATATTTTATTAGGTATTTGCGTAGTATTCAATAAACAAAAAAAAGATCGTCTATGCTTATTTTCTGCTTTCACGCATGTACAAAGATTTCATGAAAAAAAAAAAAAAAATATTCGGTGTTGAAATACAACGCAACCCACTTAATGAAAAATTACTTACGAAACCTCTCTATCTTTACGGTCCGATTTAAGACCCCATTGATGTTAAACAGCGCGACCGGCCGCAGCATTAGCCGCACGGGCATAGAATAAATTATTTCCGACATCGATTTGAATTCCTATTTAGATTTCAATCCCTATTTCAGTTCCAATCGCCAAATACTCAACCTAACGTGAGTTAAATCCAGATTTCTATTTTGATCTCGATCTCAATCCCAGTATAAATCCTAAATATTAATTTGATCCAAAACCAAAAACTAGTTCTCATTTCGACTGCTGTATCGACTCCAACTAAATAAATTTAATTTACTGTAAGTAAATTCTTTACAATATCATGAAATTTCGAAGGTAGCTTCATAATGGTGGAACACTTAAAATTGCCAGCGTAAGTTGTGTCGTCATAACTCTACATTTGAAAATAATTACAAAAAAATATATATCAAGCAGGCAAATACAAATTTCTCTTTGAAACACGCTTATACCTTTTACTTAAACTTCAAAAAAATTTATGGTTATAAACTATAAAGAATAGCTAAACTTATTATACTAATAAATAGTAATAAGTCATTACTCTTTCCAGGGATGGCAGTATCCTTCTACCCTATCATTCCCACCCCGAAACTTCAATATCCCTTTGATCTCCCATCCTTCCTACTCGCTATCCCTCCTATTCCCTCCAAAACTCACAAAATTTAGTGTTCGCGCAAATTAAATAATTATTACTCCAAGAGGGTACTGGCATTGCCAGAGAATCCCTCCCCCGGGCTAGTCCCGGACAGTCCCATCGTGTCTGGAACAAATTTCCGTACCGGGGAATTGGGAGCTCTAGGCTCGATTGCGGCGACAAGGTTCGCCACCCGTCACGCCTAGTTCCCCAGAAGGGTGAAACGAGGACTAGAGAAGTCGGTTTCAGTACTTTGATTGTGTGTGGAGGTATGGACGATAAAATCTATGATATCTGCGAACTGATGTAACACAGGCGACTAGATATTCTATGCGTGAATGAGACTAAAAGGAAAGATAGTGGTGGAGCCATCAAACGGATCCTTCGACACTTATTGCTCTGGCGTTGACCAGAAGCAACGAGGATGCCGCGATGTTGGCTTCATATTATCAGAAATATTATCTGAATGTGTAAACGGTTACGATTGTGTAAGTCCAAGACTTCTCTGGCTCCGAATTGAAATTGGACTGGCACGAATTTTGATTTTAGGCGTATACCCGCCCAGATATGTCCAAACCGCTCGAGAACTGGTAGGAGTTTTGGGCTGATGTAAGTGACATTTTAAAAGGAAAGACATCTTGACAGATAAGTTAAAAGAAAGTACAAATAAAGATGCAAAAAAATGAGAGCTAAAGAATGTGTGACAAAAAAGAGAGAAGGAAATAAACGAACGCTATAATTTAATATTCTCAGATAATTTCTGGGACAACTAAAATCTTTTTTGGCATATGGTGAAAAAGGCCCGAAATAATTCTGAGACATCATGTATACATGTGATTAGAGATGATGATGGAGATTTACTGAATGAGGAATTTATATTAGTTTAAAAATAGGTACTTTCGCGTGCAGTTCCACCCGCATCATTAATATCATTATCATCTTTAATATCATCCGATAACACTGCCAAATGTGATCTTGATCCTGGTTTCGCTCTCAATTATAATCCCGGTTTCGCTCTCAATTATAATCTCAATTAAGATCCGCTCTCGATTTAGCTATCGATTCCGATAGCTAAATCGAGAGCGGATCTTAATCCTGGTCCTACTGTCAATTCCAATCTCGTACTCGATCTAAATCCTAATACCGACCCCGCGCTCTATCTTGATACCATGGAACTGGCATCAAATAGAGCGCGGGATAGACGGAGGCGCGAGCGCCTCCATCGATACCGCTCGAATTATCCGCTATGAAAACAAATACTCATACATCGAAAACTGCCGCTAAATTCTTGTATTTTATTTCGATCTTGCTCTTCTCTTGATTCTAATTCTAGTCCTGCTCACTATTCGAATTCCGGACTGGTTTCGATCTTATTTCTCTCTCGGATGAAATCGTTACTAATAATCGATCGATTTAAAATATAATAATAATTATATCTATATTCACGCCAGCGGGTACTTGAACCTAGTCAGATAACGTATATACATATTTAAAAAGAAGAATCATTTGAATCCCAGTTCCAAAGTTATAATCGCATAAAAAGATTAAACAGTGTAAAGACGAAATTATGAGCATTACATCGCAAAACTCAACATGCAAAATATTGCGCATATCATATAAAATAATGTCGTGTTGTGTACAGAAAAACAATTATTAAAATTGCATTTTGTGCAATGCATCTCGTGACTCTATTGTCGAAACTTTATAGAGTTGAGAAAACACCGCAAATTGTTTTCAAGCAGCCTTAACGATTTATTAAGCGCACGCCTCGGAACGCTTCGAAATCTGTCCATTTTGCTGACTTTGTTCAGATAAATCTTCTCAGGAAGCTTAGCTTAATTCATTGAGTTGAGTGCAAAGTAAAACTTTGCTTAGGTTCGAAACTGCTTGCAGATGATAACCGTGACTATATTCGGGATGAGGATGTGAAATTATCGGAAACAAAGTGCCATTATAAAATATGCAATGATGGTTGTGCGTTAAAGTTTCACAAACTATATTAAAACCCGTTTTAACTATCGTTTGCAGTATTTATTTCCCCATGAATATTCTATTTTATACTGTTGCGAACTACACTCATACGTTAAATAATGAAATAATAGAATAATTTCCTTAAAAAAATATGAAATAATACCCTATTTACCTCGAAACGCATGGACGGCAGTTCTCATTATTAGTGCGTTTTGATCGGTTAGAATGTTCCAGATGACGATAAATGTTGTTTGGTTAAGTTGAACGTGTTCTTTTTATAAATGATATAAGATTTTGTTTGCACTCAGAGTTCTAGACGACTCGCCGAGGGCTATTTATGTCTGGATTCAAGCACTGATGTTGTAATTTTATTTTGGTGATCAATGTGTTCACAAATTCGATGAGTCAAAAATTTAAAAAAATCGTATTCATGACATAATATTTCGTTACTACTCTATAAAATTAGTTTCCATTGGCAAATAAGAGTAGCTCCATACAGGGTTAATACTGTAATAAATATTCAGAACCTCCTCGTACCCGCCCCCCCCCGCGCCGCGCAGAGAACCGCTTAATTACGTGCTAAGTGCCTGCATCACAGAATCTCGCCTAAAATAATTGAGTCTCACGTGGTTTCCATCACTAGTAGTGATTTTATCGATACAGCATAGAAGTTCTCGTAGAAAAAATTGGCCAAGTGTGACTCGCTCACTAAAAGTTCCGTACTACAGTACAATTTATTTGTTTCATGAGACATTATTTTCATTCATTCATTCATTTACGGATGCTTAGCATGAGCTCCACTCACACTAGGCCGATTTTCATTTAATATTTTCTTTAAGTTTACACTATGAAAACGCAAAATTTGACATTTGTATACATTACTGCTTTTACGATACAGCGAAAATAAACTACAATGCACTAAGTACGCAGTCACGTACTTAGCGAGTCACCGCTTATTCTGAACATTGAAACGAACTGATATGAATAATTTTTCCTGTAATATATTAGTAAAGAACTATTTCCTGGTTTTTTTTTTTTTTTTATTATAGACGCAGTAGTTTCGGAGATAAAGGAGGAATTATCAATTATCAAATATTACTTACTTTACTTATATAATTTTGCAATTCTTTATTTTAAAATTATAAAAAAATATGTATTCGACACCGTCACAATATTCGCTTTCATTTGTTATGTCACATAGTACAGTTTTTATGGCACAGCAAACCTTTCTTTTTAATTTCCTAATTTACCTCCTAAAAGTGATCCTCATATTTAAAAATCATTCATTTACTTTACACGTCCGAGTTTGGGTTACAGGCATATATACCAAACGTCAACTTAATCGTTTCCTTAGACTCTGACGAACTGGCTGTGACAGACGGACACACAGATAACTCTGTTATAGGGTCGTATCTAAGAGAAAAATCACTCGGATTAGCATTTTATCCTCTATATACAATTACTAATATGCTGGAACTTTGTAAGAAGTATAGGGTAAATTTTGCTAAGACAACGAATACAATACTAGGTAACTAGATTTTGTTCGTCTGGTAATACACTCTGATGTCAATTGAAAAGAAATGAACAGAGAATCTTAAAAATATTTTTATTTCTGTAGTTTCTCGCTCCAATCGTCTGATCAACAAAACCGGATCTCGTATATAATTAACATCAAATAGTCAGAAGAATTCATATTACGTAATACATTAGATTTAAACAAAATTTAATTCTAAATTATATTCACACAATTAATAAAAAAATATTCTATGGTAACATTAATTTTTTTTACTTAAACGAGGCTCCAGCGCATTAGATATTAATGCGGCTTATGCATATTGTATTATTTTGATCAGGTTGCTTTTCGAATCACTTATCAGCCTGTTTTTGAAATTGTTAATAACGCAATTTGAATAATGTTGTGAGTTATCTTTTGTTTTTCTTTCACTTGTATCAGAAAACGGTTTAAACATATCGTCTGAAGTAAATCCATTATTTTTTTATTGCTGTCAAAAGCATCTTGAAAAGCGCCCTTGTTAAAATATTCGAATATGTTTTGGCAGAAAATATATTTTCCATGGCATAAGTTTTAGTCATTTAGAATACTACCCAGCCATTTATATTTAAATTTAAATCAAAAGATTTTTATAAAGGTAATTTTGAACTTTGAAGCATGAAATACCACAAACAAGTTACGTAGTTTATGTGACTAGTATCTCATTATATTTCAGATTTACAACACCTTTTAACTTGAGGCTATCCTGTCCCAGAATCTACAACTATCGTTTCTTATGTGTCAACTATATTGAAATTGGATCTTAAGCCCTTCACACGCATCCCGCGAGTCATGAATGATGGTCATCACCCTTGATGAAACTAGAGTAAAGGAGTAGCCGGTGCAACCGGGCTCTAAGGTATGTTAGGAGGCAGTTCCAGTAGTAGAGCAATGAGTGGGTAGACGATACGGCCTCCTGATATTCAGCATGACACAAGTGCTCTCGAGACATGACTGCTTCGAGAAGTACCTACCTATGTCGAATCAACAGAAGAAAACCGTCAGCTAAGTGCTACTGCTCCAACAAGCGTATTAGCAACACCGGCTCTTATATTCGCCTCATTTCAACAATCGTTAACTAAAAATTATTCATTCTTTCATTACTAATAATAATTCTTTAAATTAAAGGTTTCTGAAAACACTTCGCGAGATTATACTATGTATTATATTTGTATACAAAATTTCTGAAATTCCATAAAGTAGATGTGTCGTGATGATGATGACACACAGAAGATCTATATATGCATATAGAGCTTTTGGGCATCTTTTATGGTTAGATAGGTCATTTCATATGCCGTTTTCTATATTTTCTGTATAAACTAAGGTCCATGTCAGGTACCAATAATGTTTATATAATGGCCTTTTAATTTGGACCAAAAATATAATGACGTAAAGATTCGCTGATTTAAGTAATGCATTTTTTTTATTTATATTACTAAACTAAAATTTATTTAATCTATCGCTTTTACGTAACTTCTCAAAAATCACCCACCTTTCGATGCAAAACACGACTTTTTATCCTATTTCGTAACTCGTACATTTATTTGTACCGCGAAACAGAAATGTCTAGAAGGTACGTCATCAATAACAAGCTTGTAGAGCGGCGGAGACCTCGCTATTTCTTCAAAGGTAATGTCTCATCAGACGGTAAATGTATAGCGGGAGATGGCGCGGAGGCTGCGACGCGTGCCGGGGGCTTGTCGGCGCAAATTGATTGATACCGCCGGCCGCGGGGGGGCGCCGCCGTTCTATCGAAAGCTCCGCTCGCATTGTGCAACGAGAAACTTATTGCAGGAGAAAAATTAAAAATCCATTACAACTTCTCATCTCCGGGATTCGAGGAATAAAAAAAAAAGGAAAGCGTAATAAAACCGATTGGGATTTAGACGGTTTTCTCTGAGAAATTCTCTCGGTTTCTTTTTAACTTTTATCTTTTTATATATAATTAAATATAGTAGACTGTACTAGTGGCTCAGCCAAGCTTCGCTCGCTTTAACATAAAATGCATTATTTTTTTATGCCGGTCTTAATTAAAAATCGTTCTGAAATATATTCTACATCAATGCATATGAAATATAAATGTAATTTCACGCCGAAACTTTGTATCGTTTTTTTACATTATGAAAAGTAACTCTGAAATTTTTCAATTAAAATTTATGAACATTTATAAAAATTAGTAATTCTTCATTAAGATTACCGAGATCTAGGTACTGAGTTTCTCATAAAATTAATTTATAAATGAGGTACAATGATCGATTAAATGTGCCAAAGTACTAATCGACAAAAACAAACTACAATACAAAGGCGATCTCATTGAATTCTATTGGCAAAGGCGTTTTTTACTGACAACAATTGTATTAAATATTTTGCATATTCTAAAGTCTAACTTAAAATTGCAAGGTTGAAGGAACAATATATATGTATATTAGCAATAAGTATGTCGTTATTTGTTATTTAATAATAGGAGTAATAAAAATGTGACGCCTGTGTGGTGTAAGAACTTTTAATAAAATGTCGATGGATATTATAGAGACAGTATTTTCAAATCTAATTTATTTTGAAAACATTGTTACAGTAATACGTTAACCATGAATAAATGTATTGTAATAGTCCGAATAACTTTGCATACTATATTGTAATAACTGATACATTTGTTTACTGTGCAGATGTTAATAAAATAAATTCCAGATATTATACATTTACTTTCAATTTTCTCAACCTCCTGTTTTGTTAACAAGATTTCACCTTAATTTTGTAGAAACGGGCGGTGGAATGTACCGAGCAGATAAAAATTCAATTAAAAATTCCGAGCGAAGTGTCGCTCGCGGGCTGATGTATAAAAAACTTATTCGGGAAAACGAAATACTTCTTTTTGTCAAAGGCAAATTTACTCAAGTCTACAGAATTACATATAATTCTAGGAAGAATATACATCGTTTTTCCGGGAATAGACAAAATTAGGGTTTAGGATCCGTATAGTTACCGTTAAATCTCAGTCGTTTAACTGTGTGAAGTCCCTCGAAATCGGCTAAAGACTGCGCCTGAGTCTGTCGTTTAGTGCTTCATCTCGACAGAATGTTACGAAAAGCTCTCGAAAAGCTGGGCTTTGTCGGTTCCTCCGACGGGCGGGGATTCATTAAAGCAGCTGTCAACGCAACAAATCAATGCCAGCAACATGTGCACCGACTTATAATTAGTGCGAAAGTAATCAACAAGATAAACGTTGATTAATTTAACACTGTCTCAAATTAAACATTCTCTGAGCAAATGAAGAATAAACCGCCCGGGGGCGGCTGCGAGAGGGTGCGCGCTGGGAGCAGCTGACTCCTCTTGACGGCTCTCGTCCAAACAATGTCATGTTTTTAAATATATGACACATAAAAAATATATCAAATACTTCAATGCGCATAGAACTATTTATTAACCATTGCCAAAACTATTTGGTCTCTATATTGTGTAATTATGAATAAGTTTGCTGTATATCTGCTATAAATGAATTCAGAACATAGTAAAATATAGAAAATGTCTGTTAGATAGTCATATATTATATATATTTTTAAGTTATATGAAGGTCTAATATTCGTTCAAACATGCGACAAAAGAAATTAGTTTACAAATTCTACAAAAATCCAAAGTAAATCTTAGTGCGTACTAAACGCAAAGCTGCAACTCCCAGCACTCCGTGGACGTGACGGAGGGTCAAGCGACTAACGATTTACGTCAGACATAGAACGTAAACGACGGGCGATAAAGTTTTATTTAAACGCATATCGATCAATAATGTGATTTTTTTTTGTGGACATTGAAAATCAAAGACCACTTAAAAGACAATAATAAAAAAGTCCATTAAAGTCACAACGAATTGTATACGAAATTAGCAACGCTTCATTATTTCCTAAGTTTTGTAAAAATGTATTGGTATTTATTACCAATTTATTACCAAGCAGCAAATCTTAATTGAAAAAAATTGTTATTTATTTTTTCAATCGTTCACTCATTTAATCGTTTTCAATTAGTAACCAATATTTTAACTATGTTTATTTAATTCTAAGCGTGTCGATAGCACAGCTAAAAACAAATGATGTAAAAAAAACTGAAACCAACAATTGAAAGACATTGGTTCAATATTTGGTGCAATCAAAAACCTATTTTCGAAAGTCATTAGGAAGCCAAATAGAAATTACATAAATATTTATTTGCACGGGTCGTGGTTTAAAAAAGAATATACATACAGTATTTGAAAACACATTTGTCGTCTTGTAGTAATACGGAATAGATTGACAAATATTCGTTAATAGAAATAGTCCTAATGGTCAGTTGATTACTATATAAATTCTCTGTGCTCGTATTGCACTTCTCACAACGCGCAACGTTTGATAATTATATTTTATTTATATTTCATCAGAAAATAATGGAAAAAAATAATCCCGCAATAATATAGTAACGATGAAAATTTTGCAATAAAAAATCATAAATGAATTAAAAAAATAACCGAACAATAATAAACTATAAATAAATTTAAGTAAATTGGAAGAAGTTATGTTTGTATTGTTGTAAATCTTGACTTGCGTCGTTAGGTGGAGCCACAAGAGGAATGGATCTTAATTCGGAATTTGGATTTGTCTACATTTGCAGCGCATGCGCAATATTTTTTTCCTCATCCGAGTCGAAAAATACCGCAAAACATATAAAACGAAAAGTCAAAGTAAAATTTGTTTATTTATTTATACTAATGGAATCCCAATGGTCGAAATTCGACCATAATTCTTTACATTTCTAAGTTCGTACATTAATGACGTTCTACGATCATTGCATATAATTCTTTTGAATTGTATTTTACAACGTTAACATGTAGAAACACCTTATTATATTGTGAGCCTTAGTTCCCCGCAATACCTGAGAGATTTAAAATTTTTACACGTATTTATACACGATGGCAATTAACCTACATGTAATAACGTGTAAAAATGCATAAGATTAAATTATTTAAACTGTACATACATTGTAAATAAAATTTCATAAAATATATACAACTTTATATAAATATTATATTAATTTTCCGCAAACAAAAACGCAGACGTTTACAAAGCCCGTCGGCGTCTCCAGCTCGGCCGCGATAACTTGATAATCCGACGCGGCAAGTCTTCCCCTCCTTACTTTTAGCACTAGTAATTTATTAATCTTACTCTGGAGGTATTTTAAGGAGAGATTGATGTATAATCTTGGGGTCGTCGCTGATTGTTCACAAACTCTCGAACTTTCTATTTGATCTGAAGGCAAAAGAACTGAACTAATTGTAAGCGATTAATTGTTCGATGTTAGATATTATACGATTAAATTTATTAATAGTTGATCTAAATTCCCCATCTCATGTATGCGGCTCTAAATGTCCAAGTCAAATTATGCCTCATTTCACAAATTCACTTCGACATTCACAAATTATTGTGAAGTCACAAAATTGTTTATAACAATGTAAAACGAAAGAAAAATAAATGCCAAAAAATAAATATGACAAGTTGGAATTGTTTATAGATGTCACTATTGCGATTAATGAAGCCATAAGTTAACTATGATAGTAACGCTTCTTTAATATAATGGATGGTACTTTATGATATAACATTGTAACGTAAAATGAAAGTCTCTATTTATGTTTCTCTTTACCTATTGTTCTGTTTTCTCAGGAATTCTTAAATTAATTTCGGGTGCAAAATATTTCAGTAAAAAAATTGTATTAAGTGTGTTACAAAGTACTTTATTTGTAAATAAACTAAAGTAAAATATTAAGTCTTTCCATAATTACATTTTGAAGTCGGAAATAATCAATCCTTGGATGGCACTTTGCGTGCGCTGCGTATACATATTTAAAACTATCTTTTGCGCGTATTTCCTTCTGCATGAAGTAAGCATGAATCCTTTCACTTTTTTTTTTATCCAACGATTTCACTGCCAATCATGATTTCGACCTCGGTCCTTATGACGATTTTAATTTCGTTCCAGTGTCGGTTTTCATGCCAAGCCCGTTCTCTACTTCAATTCCGTTCCATTGTCGGTTTTGATGCCAAGCCCGTTCTTTATTTCAATTCCGGTTTCACTCTCGATTCCGTTTCTCTATTTCATAACTTTATATTTCATTAGCCGTTTCTCACCCGTGTCGCTGCACATAATCTAAAATTTAGCAATGTTTGTTTCCGATTTCGATCTCCTTTTCGATTTCGATCCATGCCCTGCTCTCTATTTCGATGCCGGTCCCGAGATCAATCCTGGTCCTCTCTTGGATGTTTCTATTTATTTTAGTACTTATACAAGTATTCTATGTCGTATTCGAGAAGACAATCTACCTCTTAAGAAAATTCGATTACAAATTCTATTTTATATAGGGCACATTTTCACTTCGTAACTTTTAAATCATCTTTACTTCATTCAAATAGGAATGACATTTTAATGCTTTTGTACAAATGACTAGCAGATTGTTTTAGTATCTGTTTCATATTTATTTAGCAAATAATAATTAGTACTGTACATAAAGAAGGCCTGAGTCATAATAAATAATATACACAATGTCCTGAATTACGATTATATGTATTTGTAGAATCTTTTACATACATTTCCCCACAGCGTTTAAATGTATGTTTAAAATAAGATGTTTCGCAATTTTAATACAAATATTACTTAAAAAATAATAGTCGAATACATTCAAATTAGGACTACGCGATGCGATTAATGACGATAGACGAGCACAGGCCGCGGGGCGCCGACGCAAGGGGCTCCAATTTTATTACCATCTCGTTACACGGCAAATACGCACCGTATCTGTTGCACGCGCACACGCACCCTCCGGCACACGCAACTCATATGCGGACGGGTTTTAGTGGTGCCTCGTGTGGGGTCAGCCTGACGAGCTCCCCACTAACAGCGATATCCTTACTATTGTCCCGTCGTGTGTGCAAACATATTGAAGCAATAAAGATTTCACGCGGCGCATTGTCGAAATCGATACATTGCCGTCTCTATCTATACTTTTACGTTTGTACACATAGTGCACGTTTACATGCGCGTAAAAAAAACAATACGAAAATAATTATTAAGCTATAGTACGACAAACTGCATGAGTATTGAATTTTGCTACTTTTAGAGAGGTGTTTCGTACCCGACATGAGCGTTTATCGTTTAAACATATATATCGATACTAAATAAACTTATTTAGTATCGATTCATATTTAAATATTTTTTTTTTCTAATTATCTTAGTACCTACAAAGGAAATCCTATTGTTTAACTACAGCACTACGGTTTCTGCAAGCGGTTGCGTTTTAAAAATTCATAGAAACGATCTAGGATTATAAGTACGAAAGCGCGAACGAGAGTGAAAATCGATGAATTATTTATTACATTTTCAATGGCTCGTCCGTTTGTAAATCCGTGCGCGCGGAGCGGGGCGGCCGGCCGCCGATTAATTTATCAATTATAATTGGCCGCGCCGACGTGTATCGCGCTGTTCCGACGCGCACGCTAGCGCCGCGCTTTCGACCGTGGGCAAAAATAAAAGCCTCATTTTTGTAAACGAAACCAACTATTATTAAAACATTGTTTCGTGTTGCCTCATTTCACTTTTACTCGTTATTTAGTTTTACGTTTAAATTCAAGAGGTAAATATGTGTATGTATTGAAGTTGTTTTGTTGAATTGTGTATTGAAGAAGCCCCAAACTATCTTAAAACGGTATATAACTCTATTCAATTTTTCTTATTAAAAGGCATGCACTAAGCATGCGCGACAGTTTTGTATGAACTATAAATCGGTATTAAGAGGATCTACATAAAAAAATTAACAAACCTGCAGAGTTATTATAATTCTGGAGTCAGTTAATGTCTCATGTGACAATAACAAAAAATATTTAACGAAAATAGTAGTCCTCATTTCCAGATGTGTCATAAGGTACGTTTTTAATTTTTCTTTGTTCCATGAAATTAAGTCACATAATCCGAAAATCACCAACACAAAATATTTAAAAACTAATTTAAAAACATCTATTTCTGCGGTTTTTCCTCGTTTAATGTCTTTTTCGTTACTCTCATAAAGGAGTCAAATACTTGCACAATTCAATGTTCACGTTCGTAGAGCACCTGCCCTGCAGCTTGCAGAGGGCCGTCCGTCGGGGCCCGTCGCGGCGTCGTTGTCCAAACATCACGGCCGATAGCGAAGCGGCCGAGCACCACAAAGCTTCGCCCCGCTACCCGCCGCCCCGCACCCCGCCGAAAGGCTTAGCCGTTAATTGGAACGTGTACTCGCGGCCGCCCTTCTAAACGGGTAATTGGAATGGCTGACACTCATTTTTCAGCTCTTTTTTTCCTCTTCGTAGATACGAAAGCTACCATCCATCCTGATCAAATGGAAACGACTTAAATTCGGCTTATGTGCATTCGATTGCGGAAGCTTTTATATTTAAATGCCGGCCAGCGGGTCGGCCTTTCGCACTTAGGGTTCCGTAACAACAAACAAAACAAAGCGGAGTGTGCTTTTGCACCAAGTTATAACGCAAAGATTCTGACACCGCCCTTAAGAGATTAAAAATACATATGTATATTAAATATCATCGGCACAAATACGTGTTCAGTGCTAAAACCACGTCGTTGCCAATTTGACGGAAGCACAAAAATGAACTGGCACGATCGTTGAGGTACCACACTCACACAATACAGATTTCCACTGTTGCATTTCGTCCAGTGAATGTTCTGGTGGCCCACTCTCCTTCATCAGATATTCTGTTTCGTCCTAAAAGTTCTCATGACCGACTCACCCTCTTCATTAGACATTTTATTCCTTTCAAAAGATTGACAACACACTAACGACTCCTTCAGATGTAGACTCTATAGTATTATCTATAGTATTAAAACTCACATGCTAGCCCATAAGGGCCGATGATTAGGCTGTTACTGTTGAATACGGAAAATTACAGATATCTAAAGAGCTTGAGAACAGTTTTTATTGGAAATAATCTTCTTTGAATATATTTATATGGCTCTATGACTTGTGATTTATTTCTGATTCTCTTGACACGTCATTCAACAGTTTAAGACGGTAAAGCAAAAATGACTTTGGAAACTAGTCAAAGAGAATAAGTCATTTATAAACATTTGATCCGTTTTAAAATTCCCATCAAACAATACCCCACAAAATGGAGTGCCAAAAAAATATTCCTCGAAGTTATCTACAAAATGCTGCTACTCACTTTTTTTATAATTTCTCTACACAATTAAAATGACGGCTTTCATTAATATGTCTTTGTATAACTTGTAAGATACACAATTTTTTGTAAACACCAATATAACTTAAATGCAAGACGACTAACGTGGTTGCACTTTATATTGCATATGTTATACATGTAAGAACTTAGTTTGAAACGCGAGGAGCTACAGCTTCAATTTCTGGACGTCTGACTGTTTATATTGATTTTCCTAGCTTATCGCCAGAATTGGAATCCAGATGATATCCCTCGTTATTGTACTAGTGATGTTAACACAGAATTTTTTTCCTTCCCTTAAATTAGTTAAACTAGTCCTTGGACTGGCGGGTAATGCAATTCAAATATATTGATTATATAATGGTTATCTGGGGGTAATAAAAATCCTGGAACTGTCAGAATAAAGATTTAAGTGGGCTCGATTTCAAACGACAAAAACTAATACTAAATTTTGAAGTACACGCATCAGTTATTTCATGTTATTTTTCGTTATATTTTTTAAAGCCTAAAAGTATTTATCAATTATTAATTCGGTTTCTTCAAAAATTTCAATTAAAGCAACTTTTTGAAATTTGTTTAATTTTTATTATAGTATCTCAAAGTAAACAAAACAGATTACAACCGTTATAATATTATATGGATATGATACATATACAAGTTAATCTATACCGTAATCCTTAAATATGTATACGTAACGTGTTTAGAATTAAGGTATATATAACAAAATTAAGGAATTCAAAATAAGAGAGAACAAAGATTTACAAAACAAAAAAAAAATGAAAAGAAGCACAACTAATCCACATTCGACGAAAACATCGTGTGTAGTGCATTTGAAAGCAGTAAGTCTACAATCAAGCACGATGACATCAGTACCCGCATCAGCGTCGTGCATTATTGAGTTTTAAAAATATGTATTCGTGTTTTATTTATTCGCGATAATATTAAATTCCAAATATACTAAACTAAAATAATGAACACCTAAAACATTAAACGCACGACAGTATAAAATTCAAAGTCTGAAGACTCAGTAAATGTGTTATGCGGTAATCTGCGACCTCTCGTTATCGACTCGCACGCACCTGGTCCCCGAGCGCGAGCGCGTGTGCATGCAGCCTCCAAATGTATGCCAATCTCGATGAGATAACGAGTGATTTTGCATGAACGCTCAGTCTATTAATTCACAATTTATATACTGGAAAACACCAAAGGATTATCTTGCTTTGGGAACAAATCTATAGAATATGACATCGTCGTTTATAGTAGTAATACGGCGACAACGTTGGCGTTTATGAAGTACGCTGGTGAAATGCGATAATTTTTAAATTAAATTATACAACAAAATATGTTCACGATAAACGAAAATTCTCCTGCTAAAATTACAGCCGATTTGTGAGAAAAAAAACCGAACCTATGTCGTAGATCGACATAAACAATAATTCAGTGTCATCAATCACACATATGTTTTATAAATTTTTCTAGATGAATACCAAAAAAAAAGAAAATGAAAAAAACAGCCAAACGAATCAGTTTTGCTTCATATTCTTTTATGTTGCAAGAATAATTAAAGAGATCGTGTTGTATCCACTTTGCAAATAAATTACAAAATAACTACAAATCTGCAATGTCTAATTTGCAAATAACAATTTCTTGTCAAAATAATTCAATGTTAGACAAAATTTGTTTTAAATAACAGATAATTAATAAATATGACAAATTAAAATTAGTTTATCGCCGGTTCGGAAAAACAAGGAGAAGAAAAACTGTCAAGAAACTCCGTCAAATCTATTTTTAGGGTTCCATACTTCGAAAGGAAAAAAGGTAACCCTTATAGAATCATTTCGTCTTCCGTTTGTGTCAGTCAAAAACCCTTTTTCTCAGGAGCGTAGGAAGGGAGGTATGTAATTTTAAAGGCTCAGAATGCCTGAAAGGGAACAATACTAATGCTAGTGTATTTCTGTCGTACCTTTGATATTATAAATATTATATTAGGAAAAAAGTTGTTTTTTCCTAATATTTTACTGCAACTTTATACCTAAGTAAATAGTTGCAGTAAAATCTTATGTTGTTTGCATGTGGTTAGTTTTGATACCATTAATGAAATGTCATTTTTTTAAAATAAAAAGAAAAAAGATTGATCACTGGTGATAAAAAATGGATTACCTATTAAATACTAACTAGAGAATCTATATTTCAGAAGTTATTAATTATTTGAAGTCGACGTACATACATTTTTTCGTGCAGCAATTAAATATTGTAATCGAAATTACAATATTTAACAATTGAACATTTCCAAAACCAAATAGTGTTTTGAGACGATGACGGTGACTGTCAGTCTGCGATTCATAAATTCAAAGCCGATCCTCGAAATACCGTTGATAAAAAAAACAGAATTAGACTGTGACGTAATTTCAGTCATAAACACAATTACAGAGCGGCTGCCGAGCGAGGGCGCTGCAGGCGGGGGGCGCATGTAGTGTGGTGCAATGTAATATTCCGTCATCCGGGGCGCGGCGCTTCTGGCGCGCGACCAGATAAATTAGACGTGAAATCAAATAAAAAACATTTACACTCAGTCGCACGCGCCGCGGCCGCCGCACCCGCGCCCCTCGGCCGGGGATGAACTACGCGGTATCCGACGCAGGTGCGACGGCGTGTGTATGGTTTATGTATGTGTATGCACGGATGTATGGTTTAATTCTATAGTATATTCCATATCCATTTGTGACATTATTCTGTTATATTCGTAATGACATCTATATACAATTTTAAATTTGCAATGATCGGAAAACCAGTTTAAATACAATTCTTGGCGATGTATTATTATCAAATGAATTTTAATTTAATTCTATAGTTTATAGAATAAACGCTTATGACTAATGTATTATCAAAGTTAAGTAAGTATATCTTATGTAACAAAAAAAATCTAAGATTTTTTTGTAATGGCACGTTGTTTTCTTCAAATATCGGCGTGTTACGTTGATATGAAATTTTTTTTAATTTAATTTTTTTATGTGCATAAATGTAAAGTTTCGTGACTTAATGGTAAAATATTGAATTAATTAATATTACGACCACTTTTCACGTAAAATCGTAATGTTACTTCTTAGAAATATAAAACGCTACAGATTACAATAATTATTCTTATCATTAAGATACAATTTACTTCTGCCAATTATACCCACATCCGCGGAAATTCCGCTTGTATTTCCGTGGATGTGGGAACGATGTTGACAAGTAAAATGCAAAACGTTTTACCGGTACTAAAACGCCGGCCATGCTATTTCCGACCATCAGTCAATTTCGAATCAGACAATCGATCACGGCGGGGGGATTGTTTAGTCAATTTTTTCGTCGTTCATCATGGAAATATCTGTCGACGGTGCATTTGTCGATATCGTAAATTTATCTATAACAAGGCGCTTCCGGACGCCGCACGCCGGAAGTCCGCGGTGCGTGCCGGCGCGCACGGGGGAGCAAAATTAATAAGAGGAAACGCGATTTTAACGACTGCGAGACAAATTGATGTGGAACGTCCATTTGTTACCTTCACTTTTAGTTGGGCGTCTGGTAGCCGAGCGCGCCCGAGTCCCTTACGGTGCACTCTACGCCGCGTGCACGGGCGTTAGCAAGGAAAAATGTGGTGGTACTCAAATATGTGTAAAACTTTAGAAGGAGCAAACTTAAATACATAGATGTATGACACTGATGATGGATATTTTTTTTAAGGATTATTCCATTAATGCCCCAGTTTTGCATTTACCTGTTTTTTTTTGTGAGTCATTCGTCGGTGAAAACCAAAGTTATTATTTGTACTTTTGCACGTATTTCTTTTGTACTTATCATTTGCACAAGCAAATATTTTACGGACGTCCTGAAATCTATTAACTTATAAACCCTAAAGGCACGTCTCAAGCGTATTCTGTTCTAACACTGCATAACCCATTAGGCCGTGGAAAAAATTTATTGGTATTTTATAAGTAACAAGTTGCAGTAAAATCTCTTTGGTTGTGCTGTTTGTGTCTGTAATGGTAATGTTATGGTAACATTAAATAGATGTCATGTTAAAAAAACAAAAATTAAAAGTGAAAATGGTGACCCGCCATTTTCCTATTGTTTTTCTACCCATCAAAATAAGTGAATCTATAAAGTAGAAATTCGATACATTTTGAAGATGTACAACAAAAAAGGGAAAGATGTGACATAAGCCACGAAAAAAAATTGTGACATTTATGGACATAATGCAGTGTCCGTAATAGTAGCACAAAGCTGGTTCAAGCGTTTTCAGTCTGATAATAATAATTTTTAAATCAAAGATGAACCTCGCTCTGTTCGATTTGTTACGGATAAAGTCCAAGCGATTTGGGAAAAAGTAGAGCAAGATCGGCAAATAAGTTCTTTCAAACTAGTTAAGAATCTGGAGATTAACACACAAAATAGTTTTAATATATTTGCTGAACACAGAAAAAAGCTAGACACTTGGGTTCCATACGACCTCACTGAAAGAAATCTAATGATTGTGTATTCATTTGCAATACTCTATTGAAACGTAATGAAACCGAACCGTTTTTAAAAAGATTGACAACTGATTATGGAAAATGAACTATCTACGACAAGAACGTGAAAAAAATCATTGGTTAAAGGCAAGCAAGCTCCACAGACTATAGCGAAACTCATATGAAATCGCAATGAGTAGATGTTAATGTATGGTGGGATTGGAAGAGCATTACTCATTATGAACTTTTATCACTGAGCAAAACCATCAATTTGGATCTCTTCTGCCAACAGCTGATGAGACTCAAGCAAGAAGTTGAGAAAAAACGGCCGGAATCGATCAACAGAAACAGTGTAGGTTTTCACCTTGATAACGCCAAACCACACAAATATTTTGCCACTCAGCAAATATTAAGACAGTTTGAATGGGGAGTGTTAATGCATCCACCATATAACCCTGACCTTGCACCCTCAGATTTTTAGGATTCTTTAGGTAGTGTTAAGTTAACATCAAGAGAGGAATGTCAAAACTGCTTGTCGCAGTTTTATGATCAGAACTTCTAAAATTTTTACAGCAATGGGATTATGTCATTAGCTACAAAATGACTAAAAATTGTTGAATAAAATGACAATATATTTTATAATTAAAGTTAAATAAAAAATGACGGAAAACTATCTTGAATTTGTATATAAAATACGAAAAAACTTTTCCCCGACCTTATACATCACATTTATCTGCTTTATATAATATACATACGCTGTTTCTAAAGCAGAACGTCAGCAGAGCCTCTAGACCTAATCTGTGCTCTGATTAACAAAATGTGTGCAATAGTGTTATTATACGCTTTGAACGTATGCATACCTGCTAGCTTAGGTTAAAGGCAAATTCAAATTCCAGGTGTTAGAGATATCTACTTTAAAAAATTATTCTGTGTGATGATTTTTGTGTATTATTATTATGTATGTATTACATTGTGTATGTATGTAATACATATTGTGTGTATGTATTACAGAATGTTGTTAAAATTTGATACTTAACACTACCAGATATTTTCTGTTGGCAATTACTTGCGTTAGATTCTTTAAAGCTCTTTAAGAAATAACCGAATCTTACTTATGGTCTGTGTTCTAATTTTCATACGATTATGTGACTTACGGAACTATTTCAATAATTTTTGTGAACCGACAGACTAATCTGACGGGCCATACTCTGGCCACTGGGTCGTGCCCCAAACACAATAGGATTCCAATATGAATTTGAGCTCATAAATGAAATAAGCCCAAGCTCATTTTATTCATGAGCCTGCGAGATCATTAGATGGGAAATAACTCCGAATATATTAGATCACGCAAAAAATACTTCAAGTTATAGAACATACTAGTCTTTACAAATATCGGTCCGGTCAATTTTTCATTCATTTATTTGTTTCAATAATATAAAGCGTGTCGGAGTAGCGGCAAAAAAGTAGACATCCTCAAAAGGTTTAGGGTGATTTTTTACCGCATAATACTTGAAAAAATTTGATAAACGGTTAACCCTGAAGGCCCTCCCTAAAACTTCCCGCTATGATATTTATCGATGAATTTTTGAGCTCTTTTCGAGCTCAAGGCGTTCAATAATATAAATAGCAATCAATTATAGTGCTTTTAAGAGCTCCTTAGGCTCAAAAAACGTTTAGAGCTTTTCAACTTCATAAAAGAAATTAATAAAAAAAAACTACTTTTTTTTTTCAACTACGATACCTTTCAAACGCGTTGTGTCGTTTTTATCCGCTTTACGGCATTCGACGCAGTTTTATGACCAGAAAAGGAGGATCGAGTATCAGACATAATCTATGAAGTAATTTACGATTTATTTAAAAAAAAACTTTCTTTTTTTCGAATTTCCCTTAACCACACGTGGGTCAACCTGAAAGTTCTTATAAAATCAAAACTGAGCAAACTAGCAAATTATTTTCATCATTATCGTTTTTCAAAATAGTTTTTGTTGAGATCAATACATCGCTGGTTCGATGAAACCGTTAATAGAAACACTTTGCCCACTCGAACTTAGGGGTCGTTTCAATGGCCTTTTCATATGGAGGCACTGCTTCTCGGCGTCCAGAAGCAACTTCTCTAGAAGTTTTACTTTTATTTTACAAAATAAATAAAAATCGCACAGGGCGAGCTCGAGGCTGTAAGATAGGTGAGCCAATATTTCTATATCTAACATCCCCAAATAGTTATTTCCAATACAAGAGGAAAACAATAGTCTGCAGCGTCTCTACGTAATGATCTGCCATTTTGAAGAAAAAGGTCACCATGTTTTTTCGACTCTTCGACCTCGTTTTACTTTAGTAGGCAGCTTGCAAGGAAACACCCATTGAGCAGATTGTCTTTTGGTTCCAGAATCAGAACAATACATCCACCCCATCCATATACAGTATTTCAGTCACCTCCGGCAAATCTTTGCAACATTTCTTCGGTCAAATTACGAAGTATCCACCGAGTACAAATCTTACTGACCGCTAAATGTTCATGAAAGATTTTGTGCAATTTATTCATACCGATGCCCAAGCTTGCCCAAATCTGCTGATACGTCATTCTTTTGTCAATCTATATTATGGGTCTCACAGCACTAATGTTATCTTCGGTCTGTAGAAGGACGTCTCTCATGCTGATCGTCAGTCAGATTAGTGCGACCACGTTTGAACTCGTTAAATCAGTTATAAACAGTGGCAAAGGAGGGAACTTCATCATGAAAGGTCAACCGAAGTTGCTTATAGCTTCCTCTTTGGCTTGAATGGCAAAGAAAAAACGTAGCAGCGAAACGGGATAAAAAAATGAAATGTGTGGCACTCGGGGACTGCCACGGTAAAGTCATTGCATAGCATTTTTCATCAACTTATGCAATTATAATTATTTATTTATTTATGCAGTATTTTTTTTCTTTGATATTAATTCAAGTTTTTTCATCACTTTCTTCATTAATAAATGCACTTTGTTTATTAATATTTAAAATACTTTATACACAAATTTTACGCGTACAACTATTCACCAGCAACTGCTATTCACTGTTGTACATAGGTACACCTATGTATACATACATACGTGTATACTTACGGAGCACATGCGGTGAGTGTGGCATTATAAAAATATGAGAAATACCTATACGTTATATAGATACCTATACACCTATATACTTTCTTACAAACAGCTGCTTACGTATTCGTCCGATTTCGGAGCAGCTCGTCTCGATCCGTGCGAGCTTCGCACAGTCGTACCATATACATACATGTTAAGCGAATGCTCGGCTGAGCTACATGGTAGGCGGAGTGGGGGGGTGTTAGGTTTTATTTTCGTTACGGAATTTCTTGATTCGGTCGCCGCGCTCAAAGCCCTCAATAAAAGCTATGCAATAGTTTAACTATCCTATATGTTACGCCGGCGTATTACCATTATGGTGTATAGTAGTACCATATGAAATATCATCAAATTCTGTCTAGTAATTTTTGCGGAGTTCACCAACAAACGCATACACAGACATACAGATGAAATTCTAAAAACCATTGAAATGTAGTCTATCAACGTTTCTAATACCCTAGAGTATTTTTTCTCAAATATCTCTAACTTACTGATTCTCTCTCTCTCTCTCTCTGTCTACTATTTTTTTATGTATATGTAAGTATTGTGTAACTTTGTGAGCTTAATCAACAGACTTATAAAATAATTTTAGAAATGTAACTACGAAACATAGATGTACCAAAAATAATAACTTTTTTTACTTATACACATTGTACGTTATATATATTATATAACCACATATATTTTTATTATTCATTATTAACTTTTTTAGAGTCGTATTTGTATCTTGTAACTTGTAAATTTGTATCTTGTAGTGTAAGCAGTGTAATACTTCACTGTAACTTTTTTCGCTTTTTAATAATATTTTAGGGTTTTTTTTTTTATTTCATATATTTAGAATAAAACGTCGTATATGCAAAGCGGCAAGAAATCGCGGCTCAAAGAACCGCGATTTCTTGCCACTTGCCAAGCCTATTGGGCTTTGGTATAAAAGACACGTATTTGAAGAAACAAATCAAAATTTTATTTAAGTTAAAACTTAAAGTTAAGATTAAAATTAACTTAACATAAAAGTTACGTTTTGTCGTTTTTTGTGCTCATATGGTATACCACGTTAGGTTTCAAATAACAATTTCCAGACTACCAATTCGTTTCACTTTTAGATCGAATTTCGAAATCATGATAATAGAAAAAGGAGTCTAATTCTAAATTCAAAAGATAAATATTGGAATACAAAAAAAATTGAACTGTGACAATGGTCTAGTCTTGTTATCGAATTCATAACAATCTATCGAAACATAGGAAAGTGTTTTTATAGCCTATTAAATAACTGTATTCACCGAGATAAATTTTCTTAGTTTTCCAAATTATGTTAAAACCATCTTATATCGATGATATAAAAATTACCATATCAAATTTACAAAATAAAATCATATTGATGCAGCACATCCACAGATCTCACAGCACAGCCACATCTCGTAATTGCATACGGCACCGTTAACAGCGATAAACGCAAAACTCATACATTCGTTATAGGGCTATGATTCGGTTTGAGGGGACGCGGTGCAGGGGTCCGCGCGACGATAATACAGCGCCGCCGGGGCCATAATTTGATGTGCAGGCCGGCTGACTGTTGAAGCGAAACGTGTTTGCGCGCGCAAAAACTCGAGTACAGGTTGATTTCAATATTTTAACCTTCTTTGAATAATGTCCAATATGCATAGAAATGTGTTAGTATTAAAACTCGAAGAGAACGTACGGAATCTAAAAAACCTCAGGAGAAATAACACAGATCAAGTAATTGACAGGCTAATCGCCGCTCTAAACTAATGAGCTTTAAAAATGAAAGACGATCTATATAGACTTTGGTTCCGTATATTATTAGTAATGTTGCTATATATGTAGTATTTCATGGTAATATTAGAAAATATAGCATGAATGATTTCACATTATACTTCTGTTTTCGAATACTCTGTGTCTATCTATACTTTTTTATGTATTCTGTACAAGGGTTTACTCCAGCCTTCTGTTTGTGTAGAGCAGCTCGAGTACTCACATTTTGCATGACCCCGCAGGCCTCTTGTGCAATAGTAACGGACGTCTTGCAATGAAGGAATTCGTTCCTTAAAAGTCAATCAAAGTTAATAATCAATAGACTTCATAACTTAAAATTATGAAACAAAACAAGCTCCATAAGATTTATTCTTTTTATAGCATTATAAAGAAAAACGTTCATATAAAATATAGTATTTAAAAGAACAGCACTGCATCACTTGTCTCCGTAATAGAACATAAATTGCATTATTCATTTTTAAAAACGTTGCCCCGTTCATAAAATACGATATAAATAATTCAGTATGAAAAATAAATCAAGCATCTGGCGTCATCACTGCCACTTGATTGCGTGACGACGCGAAACTTTAACAACAATGGGTAACTGAGTTCTATACATGTTAATAAGCTTTATTTCACGGCATCGTACCCACAATGAGCTTACAGTAACACCGCACCCAAATACTTACTGGCAATAAATAAACTCGTAATTTACGTTGCGCCGAAAGGTTTTTTCGTAAAGCAAATGCACGTGACTACCACATCGCCTTTTGTACGGATTAAATGCGTAAGAGATTTGGTGCAGTGTCTCGAAAGAAAGCGTTAACGGTGAGAAGAGTAGCAACGTCGCAAAAGCGCAGGTAACGAATTATAAAAGATTGGTTCGTTAAAAATTAACATGAGTTATTTAATTTTCTGGTTATATTTATTGTTACTTTTATTATGCTTCTTGTGATCAGAATATGATAGTTTATAACAGGAAAAAGTTACACGTTGCTGTTCATTTATATACTATGTGTGACAATGTTCAGTATTGTACAACAGTACTGGTTGGAAAAATTGTCTTGTTTTTTAATTCCATTCAGTCACACTGGCTGAAGTCGCGACACTGATAAAAAAGATGATTATTATTGTTTCCTATATATTATTTATTCTACTTATAAAAGATGAGATTATAACAAAAATATTCTAAGTATTGGCCTATTTAAAACTAATTAAAATGAATGCGTTTACACATAAAATAAAATAAATCCGTCCTAACGATGCATGCGTGTCGTTCTCGCCAGCATGAAATAAATCATCGCCAACAAATAAACAGACTGTAAGTGAAACAAATCCTCCATCGGTACAGTAATGGTTCGCAGATGCAACTCCGCTCGTAATGAATCGGCGCGGTCGTAGTGGAGACGGCTACAGTGAAGCGACAATTGTTGTTATTAGGTGAAATAGTATACTATGAATAGAGCATTACACATGTTACTAGCTTTTATTCCTGTGAGTGTAGAAAAATAATATCATTATATTTTATGTCTATACAATCCAAATACAGAGTCGACTTTAGATTCCGATCCAAGTTTGCTTACGATTTTAGCTTACGGTGTTGTGCCGATCCTTGTTATATTTTCGATTCTCATTACAATCCCGTTTTCCATTCTAATATTGGCTTTACTTTTAAATTCCGGCCTCATTCTTGTTTCCCTTGACGATGCCGCTTTCGACTCCAATCCTGTTTTCGCTCTTGGTTTCGATTCCGCACCCTCCTCTCAATTCCAATTCTTATTCTGATTTTGTTCATGATTGCAATCCCGATTCCGCTCTCACTTTAGATTTCGATGCCACTTACGAGACCATCAGAGAATGTTCATTTCTCTGATGTTTCAAATCCCAATCTCGGTCTCGCTCTTGACTTAAATCACAATCCAGTTCTCACTTGTGATCCATATACCACTGTTTTTCACTATTGTAAATAAAAGCGTTATAATCGATAATTTATATTTTAACCAAAAGCCACTCGGTGTCTAAAATTTGAGATTAATGAAACCTCAAAGAACAACGTTTTTCTTACTAAAGACATAGTCAGTCAGTCCATGAGTAAATTTTTGGATTTGACATCTTCAGCATTTTTGCGCTATAGAAAAGCATCAATACCTCAATATAAACGACACTCCACATCCTCTACTCCACTTAATTCTTTTAAGCATTCATTTTTAAAAATCGTAAATTAAACACATACTTTTCAGATGTTTAATTTGAAAGATAACGTACCATATAAATCTTAATCCATTGTTTTATCCCCTTAAAGGTTGAATGTATACACATATACATATATCTTAAAATTTGTCTTTGTAATACAAGTAATAAGAAATGATTTATAGACTTCGATACTGTATAAAATTATGGCATTATATTAATTGATTGATGTATTACTTGAGTAAAACAAAGCTGTAAAACATGGCATTCATGCTTAAATAGAATTAACAAATTACTGAAGAAACCAAATCCATTCGTTATCGTCGATAGTGATATTGGGCTTTGCGGTAATTATTACAGCGATATTCATGGTCAATCAAAATGCTGCCTGCGAGCCATGCATCAATCATGCTTGAAAGTGTATGTCTCTATTTGAATATTTCAAGGGTATTGTTGTGACTGATTATACGTACTCGTTTCACTTGCTTTTTAGATAACAACCGTTTGAAACCACCATTTTTCGAACAAACTTTGATTTAAAAACCAAATCAAAT